>JAJEJO010000711.1:444618-466339 GCA_020662805.1 Glaucomys volans | reverse complement strand
ACTGTTCTGTTTTGTTCTTTTGTGATGTTTGGCTGAGTATTATAGATTTTGTCTAGATTATCTCTTTCTAGATCCTCCAACAAGAGAGAGAAGGATTTTGGTTTCCAATGTTTGTCGATTTTGGGGTAGGGGAGAGTGCTTTTGGTGTTTCCAGGCTATCAGCTTCTTCAACTCCAAGTCTAATATATATAAGGTACAAAAGAAAACTAAGAACTTACTATGTTGTCGTTTTCTTAAATCCTGAGGTCCACACTTCTATCTTTAATTTTCTTATGTATGTTATATATAATGTCCAGGGTTTTCAGTTTTACTGAGGGAAAAGTACATCTATCTACCTTTCTAGAAATAGAGACTATCAAGTACTTTTAATTTTTAATTGCTTTGTTTTCATTATAATTAAAATTAGAATTTCATGTTAATCTGTTTGAATGTGCTTGATTGGGTAGAATTTTTATCACTGTGGCCCATTTTTAGGACTTAATTTTTTTCAATGAAAATATGGCTCATCATCTAGAAATGCAAGTTTTGAAATTAATGTTAAAATTTTTTATAGAAAGAATGATAATTTTCTATTTTCCATTTAATTAAAAGTTTATATATGTGAAATCTCTAATTTTTGTTTGTTTCAAGAGAAATGTCCTGAGGTGTTTATATATATTAGTTACATATTTTTTTGTTTGTTTTGTAGTGATGGGGATTGAACTAGTTATATACATTGTAATGAATTAAGAATAGCATTTTAAATATATTAAATGTTTACTATCTCTCATTTTCTAAATTATATTATATTAGTTTCATATGACTGACCCTCCTATGTCCAGCTGACTGTCATATTGTTTTCTAATTCAGATTCTCTCTACAGCTATGTCAGAGAATGAATTAATTCCCCAAGAAATCACTAGGTACTCTGAGGGGTATAGAAATCAAAAGGGTAAGTTTAATCATCTTAAATGCTACCTGAATTTTATAGTAAACACCTAATTTGGGCCTATACTGTGCCAGGCAACAAGGTGGACACTGGGAAGAACAGCTTCACTCTCAATTAGCCTGTGGTAGCTTTCGATTTTCTTTTTAATCTAGTACCTCTTTAGAGTGTACTGAAAACTGTTGATCTTTTTACAGTCACTGACACACGTCCAATCATAGACCTCAAACTATTGAAATCCTCTAGAGTTCACGGCCTTAGGTCAAACCTCTAAGTCTGCAGTTTTTAAGATATTTTTACATGCTTTATTCCTTTTTAAAATATCACAGGGGGTGCTGGGGATATAGCTCAGTTGGTAGAGTGCCTGTCTCGCAAGCACAAGGCCCTGGGTTCAATCCCCAGCACCGCAAATAAATAAATAAATAAATCACAGCAATTCTGAATTAGTAACTGCTGTTCATACTTTGCAGTGAAGAAATTGCTGTTCAAAATGAAACTTGTTGAGTAGCCTCAAATATAAGGCCAGAATTGAAGACGTTCCCAAATTGTAATAATTTCCTCAGAGGACACTGGCATTCTTGGCATTCTTATTGTCAAATTGCTCCCTAATGTGTTTTCACCTTTTCTTCACTGTCACCAAGTGAGCATGCTTGTTCCCACATTATCGTATTTTGGTTTCTTTATTGTATTTAGGGTCCTCTCTCTGCTTACCAGTGAGAGCCTTAGCAATTTTTATATCATTTAGGAATTTTAAATATATTTGGATTAATTTTTTCATGGTTTTACAAATGCATTTACCCTTTCTGTGTGCCTTTTTTACTTTATAATTTTTTATTTGTAGACATGTTGAATCTTTTTTTTCTTTTTAGTGGTGCT
Source organism: Glaucomys volans (assembly GCA_020662805.1). Lineage (NCBI taxonomy): Eukaryota > Metazoa > Chordata > Mammalia > Rodentia > Sciuridae > Glaucomys > Glaucomys volans. Next base: position 464,538 of record JAJEJO010000711.1, on the reverse strand, counting down.
GGGGATTGAACCCAGGGCCTTGTGCTTTGGAGGCAAGCACTCTATATAGGTTGAGCCCCAGCCTTGAAATGTTTAATATTCAGATTTATTATTTCCTCTAAATGTCCCCTCTTTTTTAGTGTAAAAATAGCCAAACATTTAACATGTTCCAATGAATGCAGACAGACACATACATTCACATTTTTTGAACATAATGGAAATCTAAAAGATTTAAAAAGGCAAGCCATTTAAGTTGTAGTCATTTGACTTTTTTGTCTTATGTTTTAAATTAGTCATCTGACTTTGTCAGTAACTGTGTTTCATCCTTTTGAACATTTTTAAATGAATAGTTTATAATTTTTATAATTGATGTTATATAGAAATCTGTTTCTCCTAAAATAAATAATTATTTCTGATAGTATTTATTGAATGTTTCTTTTACCCCCTGATTTCAAAGTCTACCTTTATCATAGATAAGATTACCCTATAAACATGTATTTGTCTATACTAATGTTCCTTTGGTCTAATGTTCTATCACTACATAATTATCATACTGCTTTAATGTTGTTATAGCTTGAAAGGCTTATTGGTCTTTCAAAAGTGTTTTCTTATTCTTTGGTATTAATTCTTACAGTTTAACTTTAGAATGTATTCATCAAGTTAAAAATTAAACATATGAACACCAGTCACAGTGGTGCATGTGTGTAAATCCAGCCATTCAGGAGGGTGAAGTCGGAGGATTGCAAGTTCTAGGCCAGACGGGGCAGCCTAGTGAGACCTGTCTCATAAATTAAAATGGCTGGGAATGTAAGTTAGTGGTACAGTGCTTGCCTAGCATGAAAGAGACCCTGGGTTCAGCCCTTAGTACCAACTCCCAGAGTAAATAAAGAGACATATGAAGGATTTTAATTAGAATCATAATGAGTTAAAGATTTGTTTGGCGGAGAATTGACATTTGTACAGTTACATCTTACTATATGTTTTACACTGTTGTTCATGTCCTCCAACTTTTGCTATATGTACTTCCTTGTGTTTTCTGCTGCTTGTGTGCAACTTGGAATTAGGAGATCTATAATTCTCTGGATTGATGTATCTGCTCTTCCCTGTCATGCTTTGCTTGTTTACCATAATTATCTTTCAGGTCTCTTCTTATTTTCTTTATTTTTAAACGTACTTTGAGAATTCCTAAACATGCACAAAAAAGTATGATGAATCCTATGTATCCTTAACCCAGCATCAATGGCTGTCAGCATTAGTCTTCATTTATCAAAGAAGCTTGCCTTTTCTTCCCTGTGACATTCCCTCCCTCCCTCCCTTCCTTCCTTCCTTCCTTCCTTCCTTCCTTCCTTCCTTCCTTCCTTCCTTCCTTCCTTCCTGGGTAATGGTGATTGAAATCCGGGGCCCTCTAAAGTGAACTGCATCCCCAGCTCATTTTTTAATTTTATTTTGAGAAAGGTTCTGAGTTGCCCTGACTGCCCTGGAACTTGTGATCCTCCTGTCTTGGCCTCCAAGTTGCTGATATTATAGTCATGCACTACTATACCTGGTTCAAAGAAGCTTTTCTTGATATACCAGTAAACACTTTTTATTTTTTCTTTGTAGCCTATTAACACAATTTGTAGTTCTGTATTTAATGTCTCCCTTCTCCATTAGATTGTATGTTCTGTATAAGGATGAGTTTTGTCTGTTTTCTTTGTTGTGGTATATCCAGTGTCATATAGTATCTAAAGTGTGATAGGCTCACAGATATCAAATGGATATCTGTGAATTATTAATAACTCAAAAGATTGCAATGAGTTTGAAAAGAGGAACATTTGTTGAAAACCTTTTGAAAAACAGATTGTTGAGAAGAATAACTTGGGCAGCTTTCTATTAAAATTGTAGGTACCACTCAAATTTGTATAGTACTTACTAAGCAACATGGTGCTCTGAATTTGTTTTTTCCAAGTATACTTTTATGTTAGGAAGCAAATTCAGTGATCTCCTGAAAAGAATATCATTGAGTGAATACGATACACTTCATTATAAATGACTAAATTAGGTCTTAGGATCACTCCTGGATGAAGAAAAGTGATTCATTAAGGCACTAGACCTGTGAGGCTGAGGTCAAGCACCCTGATGGCTGTGGAGAGAAATCATAATCTTGAAAACCCTGCCCAACTATCGCCCTACCTTGTTCCTATAGCTTCATTTGATGAAATTCAGGAAAAATGTTTTTTTTTTCCCCTCAAATTGTTATTCACTTTTTTTTTGTATTATTTTGAAGCAGTAACCATGGTTACTGGAAGAAGCTCCTTGGGAATTTCAAAAACATCAGTCACTTATATAGGTGGAAGCAGAGTGATTAGATAAAAGCATCAGAATAAAGCTTGCTGAGGTTTTTTTCCTGAGTACTTTCATTAGGGAGCACTTTGCATAAAGTTAAATGTTCTTTTCTTTGTTCCCACTAAGTAGACAACATTTTAATTTAAATTAATAGTAAGTCAGCACTTGTCTCCTTTTTAGAGTCTGGAAAAGAGAAGTAATACTACCTGTCCTCCCCCTGAACCTTCTGTCTCTAGTCTCTTCTTTGTTGTCTATATTCCTTACCACCTTTTCCTGGGCATGGGTTAGTAATGCTGACATTTGGGGCTCAGATCGGTCAGATAAGGTTGTGAAATTATGGCTTCCTATTAATGCAGGAAAAATGAAATGAAATAGTACTAAAAGCTTGATACAGTGGTACCAGGAGAAATTTGCCAGGATCAAGAACAGTCAAGGACTAGCTTTTGTCAGAGGGCCAGAGTAAGTGATGTCTGGCAGCAAGAATTGTCTCAATGGATGGCACTGTTGGCAAGGGAAAGGAAACCTGTGTTTTATTAAACATCTTGTATGTATTGAAAACCTATGTAGATACTTTGTTATATCATACTCTTTCTTATACTCAGATATTCTCACTGTTCTGAGAAATTTAAGAACACTGAAAATTTCTTTTAATATTTTTCTCTTCTGAAACTATGTGTCCTTAATGGTTTATACCATCTTGTTTCTTCATGTGGTCTAGACTTGGAGTCATCACACTATAGTCTATGTGCCAAACCTGTCCTGCAACGTGTTTTTTGTAAAGTTTTATTAGAACAGAGCCACAATGCCCCTTAGCGTATGCGTAGTCTATAGCTGCTTTCATGCTCAGACAGCAAAGCTGATTTGTTGTGTCAGAGACTGTATAGCCTTGTAAAACCTAAAATATTTACTTGTCTGACTTTTTAATTAAAAAATATGCCATCTGATCTAGATTGACTGGCTCAGTCTTAGCCTGGATCAGTGACTGATTTTATTGGTAGGAGCACACACTATTAGGTTATATTGCTTGGTATTATAGTAGTGGCAGCATGAAAGGAGGGTGCTAGGGAATTGAATGAGACTACTTTGTATTCTGAGCCCTTCTTTATTCTAAGTTTAAACATAGTCTGTGAAAGGAAACTTTTTATTTTTTAAATATTTTTTTAGTTGTTGATGGGCATTTATTTATTTATTTATGGTGCTGAGAATCGAACCCAGTGCCTCACACGTGCTAGGCAAGTGCTCTACCACTGAGCCACAACCCCAGCCTGAAAGAAAACTCTTAGTTGTAAACATTACCTTTTTCCCCACATTTTCTTCTTTTGTTTTGTGTTTTTGTAGTGCTGGGAATCAAACTCAGGGCCTCTTACATGCTAAGAAAGCACTGTACCACTGAGCTGTAACCTCAGCCTGCCTCACCATTTTCTATTCCTATGTATACCTATGTCTGTACTCTTGGTTGGACTTCTCTGTTATTCATTCATTTGCTTGCATAAATGTAAACTTGCATGTAGGTATTTAATTGGAAGTGACCTTGGTGTTCCTGTGCTCTAGCATCCTAATTTTACAATTTTTACTAATTGGCAAAAGCTGAGTCCTTTAGAAATTGTCATGTCTGATGTAACAAAAACAGGTTAGTGGCAGGTCCTGGAAATAAAACCCTGTTTTACAAAAATTCCTGTTGTCATGCATACAGTCATTCACATATGAGGTCTGCCCTGGAGGCCTTGACCAATGTATTTTTAGCTGTAAGTAGGACTTCTTAGAAAACTAAAGAAATAGCTGAAGAAGAGAGAAGCATTAAATCTAGATTCTAAGTGCACCATTCTTTGATAAACAGTAGTAAGAATTCAGAAGATATAGTAGAATTGTGAGGATTACTGTGGACTAAGATCCAGATATTTGCTTCATTCCCTGGTCCCTTTTCACAGTATAATTCATGTGAGAGGAATGTGCAATTATTCAAGTAAACAAAGTGCTGTATTCACAATCCCTAAGTAATTTGTAAGTGGAACACTGAAGAATCCAGAGTTCATGTTGCTATTACTAGGTTACATAAGGTTATTTAAATTTTTTTCCTTGTGAACTGAACAAACTGTAATTTGTAGTTTCCAATAAAATGCTTAGTTTATGATTTCATAACAATGAAAAAAACTTCATTAAGAAAATTAGATGTAGAGTAAAAAGACAAAAGAACTACATCAGAAATTGTAACCAATTTACTTTTATGTTCCTAAAACAGGGATATTGCCATCAAAACTGGGACAGAGCCTTGTTTTCCTCAATTCAGTGTTCGATAGGCCTCTCCCCCTTATTGCATCAGAACATAATCACAGAATTTCTTCTTGTTGTTTCCCTGTGGACCCATTTTAGACAAGAGAAATCCTAAGAGAAGCTCGCATGAAAGATGTACATTGAAACTTGAGTGTAAGAGCAGATACTGGCATCTTTTTCACTTTTTCTGCAGATAATTTAGAAGACTGTAACACTGTTATTATTTGCCTTTTTAAAATTAACCTCTAAAGAATTGTGATTATTCCTTCTTTCCCTTTCTGGATGACTCAGGCCCCTCTACTTTCTTTCCTTTCACATTTGAAAAGTGTTCTAAATTATTTTCTTAGCAATATAAACAATAAAGAATTCATGTTGTAGCTCAACATACTTAACTAATCTCTTTTCTTGTAGATCGAAATAATAACTTAATTTTATTTATTTGTTTATTTTATTTTGGTTCCTTGTACCCAAATGGAGTATGACTATCATTTTTCTGGTTGTACACAAAGTAGAATCATACAATTTGCATATTAGTACATATACATAGGGTAATGATGTTTGTCTCATTCTATTATCTTTCCTTCCCTTCCTCCTCCCCACCCCTCATTTTCCTCTATACAATCCATCCTTTCTCCATTCTTCCCTTACCTCCCCCCCTTATGTGTCATCAACCACTTATCAGAGAAATCATTCAGCTTTTGTTTTTTTGGGATTGGCTTATTTCACTTAACATGATATGGAGTTCTCCAACTCCATCCTTTTACCTGCAAATGTCATAATTTTATTATTCTTTATGGCTGAATAATATTCCATTGTGTACATATACCACAGTTTCTTTATCCATTCATCTATTGAAGGACATCTAGGTTGGTTCCACAATCTAGCTATAGTGAATTGGGCTGCTATAAACATTGATGTGGCTGCATCACTGTAGTATGTTGATTTTAAGTCCTTTGGGTATAGGCCAAGGAGTGGGATAGATGGGTCGAATGGTGATTACATTCTGAGTTTTCCAAGGAATCTCCATACTGCTTTCCAGAGTGGCTGCACCAATTTGCAACCCCACCAGCAATGTATGAGTGTACCTTTCCCCCCCATCCTCTCTAATACCTATTGTTGCTTGTATTCTTGATAATAGACATTCTAATTGGGGTGAGATAATATCTTAGGGTAGTTTTGATTTGCATTTCTCTTATTACTATAGATGTTGAACATTGTTTCATATATTTGTTGATTGCTTTTAGATACTCTTCTGTGAAGTGTCTGCTCATTTCCTTAACCCATTTATTGATTGGGTTATTTGTATTCTTGGTGTAAAGTTTTTTGTGGTGCCAAGGATCGAACCCAGTACCTCACTTGTGCTAGGCAGTACTCTACCACTGAGCCCCAGCCCTTAACTAATCTTAATTATACATTAGGATGTGATGAAAACATGTTCTACTTTTAACATACATGACTGGTGAAAATCAATGGGAGATGAGTAGAGTAGAAGAAAGGGAGGAAGGAAGGGAAAGGGGAAATACTGGGGAATGATATTGTTTAAAATATATTTTTCTGTTGTGAGCATGTATGAGTATGTAACAATGAATCCGACCATTATATATCACTATAATGCAACAATAAAAATATGGGAAAAACGACAAAATACATGATTTCTATCTTTCAGAAATTGAAGCCATTATCATTTAAAAATTTTATTTTTCAATACTGGGGATTTAACTCAGGGGTCTTCTATCTCTAAGTCATATCCTCAGCCCTTTTTATTTTTTGAAACAGTCTCACTGAGTTGCTGAAGGTTTCACAAAGCTGCTGAGTCTGGCTTTGAACCTGGTGATCTTCCTGCCTCAGCCTCCTGAATTGCTGGGATTATAGGTGTGCAGCACCACACCTGGCTGTGGCATTGTAATTTAGTCATACATATTGAGTTTTGTATTTTTATTGAAGTCCTATTACCAAATAAATTGTCCACATGAAGAAAATAGAATGGAGCAAATGTTTGTTTAATTTAGAATTCCAAGTAAATATTTTTATTGTAGTTAATTCACTAGAATTGGAATTGACATTATATAATCGTAATGGTTTTGTTATTAACTATCGGGAACTCTGATTTACTAGCATAGTTTTAATTATCTAAGCAACAAGTTGTGTATCCTTATCCACAATACTTGAAACCAGAAATGTGTTGGATTTTTTTCCCCAAATTTTATAATATTTGCATAATACATAATGAAATATCTTGGAAATGGAGCCCAAGTCTAAACACCAAATTCATTTATGATATGTATTTTTATATTTCTTACATTCATAGCCTGAAGATCATTTATTTTTTAAAATTCTTTTTAGTTATACATGACAGTAGCATATATTTTGGCAAATTATACATACATAGAGTATAACTTATTCTGTTTAGGATCCCACTTTTGTGGTTATACATGATGCAGTTACTGTGGTCATGTATTCAAATACAAGGCTGGAAAGTTATGTCTGATTGATTCTACTATCTTTCCTATTCCCCTCCCCACTCCCTTCCTTTTGTCTAATATAACAGATTTCTATTGTTCCCCTTCCCACCCTCCTTTGTTTTGGGTTAGCATCCAAAAATTAGAACATTTGGCCTTTGGTTTTTTGGTATTGGCTTATTTCACTTAGCATAATAATCTCCAGTTCTATCTGTTTACCGGCAAATGCCATTATTTCATTCTTTCTGGCTGAGTTAATAGTCCATTGTGTATGTGTATCACAGTTTCCTTATTCATTCATCCATTGAAAGACACCTCGGTTGTTTCCATAGCTTGGCTATTGTGAGTTGAACTGCTGTAAACATCAATGTGGCTGTGTCAGTGTAGTGTACTGTTTTTAATTGGAATTGCATTGAATTTGTATAGCATTTTTGGAAGTGTGGCCATTTTGACAATATTAATTCTGCCTATCCAAGAACATGGGAGATCTTTCCATCTTCTCAGATGCTCTTTAACTTCTTTCTTTACTGTTCTGTAGTTCTCAGTGTAGAGGTCTTTCACTTCTTTTGTTAGATTGATTCCCAAGTATTTTATTTTTTTTGAGGTTAATGTGAATGGGGTAGTTTTCCTAAGTCCTTTGGGTATTGACCAAGGAGTGAGATAATTGGGTCATGTGGAGGTTCCATTCCAAGTTTTCTGAGGAAATCTCCATGTTGCTTTCCAGAATTGGTTGTACCTATTTGCAGTCCCACCAGCAATGTATGAGAGTACCTTTCTCCCCATACCCTTGCCAACATTTATTGTTACTTGTATTTCTTTATAATTGCCATTCTGACTGGAGTGAGATGGAATCTCAGTGTAGTTTTAATTTGCATTTTTCTAATTGCTAGAGATATTGAACATTTTTTCATATATTTTTTGACCATTTGTATTTCTTCTTTATTGACGAGGTCATTTGTTTTTCTGGTGTTACTTTTTTTGAGTTCTTTTATACCTGGAAATTAATGCCTTATCTGAGGTACAGGTGATAAAGATTTTCTCCCATTCTGTAGAATCTCTGTTAACATTCTTTATTATTTCCTTTGCTGTAAAGAAGCTTTTTCAGTTTGATACCATCCCATTTATTGAAACTTAATTTTACTTCTTGCACTTTAGGAGTCTTATTAAGGAAGTTGGTTCTTAAGCCGACATGATGGATAGTGGGGCCTGCTTTTTCTCCTGAAGATCATTTTGTATTCTGTCTTAATATGTCTGCATTTTGTCACGTGTGGGGTCAGGGGTGAAATTGTCTGCTGTGGTGTCATATTGCTAGTCACAAAGTTTCAGGTTTTATAGCATTTTAAAATTCAGATGTGCAGGTTAGAGATGCTCCAATTTATGGTACTTTTCAGTTCCTCAAAATCATGTTTCTATTTGATAGTGATAATAATAATTTCTTCCTCTTTAGTTTGAAATATAAATAAGTATTATTTATTCTTAAAGAGAAATAGTGTACAAAGTACAGCTTTGTTTTGAAACTTATTAGTGCACCTCCAATTAATTGAATTCATCTTAAATTTACTGAAGTTTCTAATTTGGTTTCATGTACTACTTCAGAGAGTCATTAAACTTTCCTGATATTTTATATAAAATTTTCTCCATGTGAAAATTCTTTTGAAATGAAATGTCTCTAGCTTTTATTGGCGTCACAAAGCTGTCCTTCACTACACAAGGTTAAAAGCCTTTTTATGGGGCCTTTCATGCATCATATCTTCCAAAATATGTATAAGGTAGATTTGTTTTGCTTTCCAAAAGAATATATAAAGTGGGATGGGGTTATGGCTCAGTGGTACTGAGCTTGCCTAGCACATGTGAGCTACTGGATTTGCTACTCAGCACCACATAAAAAATAAATAAAATAAAGGTATTGTGTCAAAAAAAAGAATATATAAAGTAGATTTGTTTTGCTTTCTTGAATGACTTAATCAGAATCTTGGAGTGGTTAGCCTTTTTTTTACAGATGAGGAAATGGAAGTGCCTAGATACTGATTTACAAATAATATTGTGGTTCAATCTTTGTTAAATTATCAGTATACCCAATAGGGCTCCTATAGTATCCTGATCGATTTCTTAGGACATCTTTGGCTTTCTAGCCTCTGCAGAGATTGTTGAGCTTTTACCTTGGCAATAAAGAGTTTGTATTTGAATATAAAACTCCTGTTGGCACAGAGATATCTAATAATTTGCTTCAGTTATTTCATGAAGCATTAGTGTAATGCTGTGTAGTCTTTTAGAGTGAGTGTATGTGGAGGCCCCTGTGGTCCCAGAAGAAAAATCTTAGTCTTCATAATTTATTTTTTAAAAATCTTTGACAGTGTCCATGTTGAAGTAGACTTTTAGGAACAGAGTCATGAGATTTCAGACTATAGGAATTCAGGCTTGTGAGCTTTTAATTCATTTATTTAATAAATATTTATTGCATGCCTACATATTGAAAGTATATGGAGGTATAGATTTTACTGGTTATTAAAGAATACTTGTGAAAAACTATGAGTCTGTGTTCATGTAATATCACCAGTTTAATTAATGATGGAAAAAATGTTTTTCTAGTCACTAACCCATAGAAGAAAATGTAATACAGTAATATTGACAGCAATTCTTTTTTTTTTTCTTTTTTGGAACCAGGGATTGAACTCAGGGACACTTGGCCACTGAGCCACAACCCCAGCCCTATTTTGTATTTTATTTAGAGACAGGGTCTCACTGAGTTGCTTAGGGCCTCGGTAAGTTGCTGAGGCTGGCTTTGAACTCTCTGTCCTCCTGACTCAGCCTCCCAAGTTGCTTGGATTACAGGTGTGCGCCACCACGCCCGGTGACAGCAATTCTTATAAAATAGTTCTTAGTGTACTAGTCTCATAGAGTTATAAAATAAATTCTCAGACTCATGGAAATTCAGGAAATCTCCTTAATTAAATATCTGACCAAAGCCCCACCCAGATGTTTTTAGAGTGCCATTTTTTATTGTTTGTGAGTTTTTTAACATTTCAATTTAGAGGTTATATTTCACATTGTGAACATAAATCCTGAATTTTTATATGTTTGGTAATATATTCTGACATAGTCATGTGTACAAAAACTACAGAAAAATTGAAAATACTCTTAAATGAATTTAAATTTGATTACTTTTCATATATACTTAAGATGACTTCCAAATAAGAATTTTGTGATTTAATGTCCTAGTACATTTCAAAGAACTAGAGACTAATGCCATTTTACAATAGTCATTTTACATGGTATGCTTGAAATTTATGAAGTGAAAGATTCCTGTGTATCTTTCCAATCTCTTTTAATCCCTTTAGCTTTTCAAACTGGAACTGGGTTCTTCTGTATATTAAGTCCTATCTTAAGATTCCTTAGTCACTTCAGCTCATGAAAAGAAATATTAATAATATACACTTACATTGTGTTTGTTTTTATATACAATACTTTCTTCTGTTTTTGCTTTATATGTTTTTAGGGTATGTAATTGGTTTCCAAGGCTCAATATAGGATGAACAGTGTTTTGGCTATAAGAAGTAGGGTTGACTGGTGCAGGGACTTAAGCTACACATCCCTTGTCTCTGATCCCTTGAATGGAAACCTGAACTTATAACCTTAGTGATATTTATCACATAATGGTTGTCTTTTATCTCAGTTAACCGTCTCATAAGTCCTGAGGACAGCAACATGAGCTTGATCAGTTTGAATCTTTGGAATGTACCACACAGCAGACTTTCGGATATTTTTTAAATGGCTGTATTGAGGGACATGAGAACCTATCTTTGGATTCTCAGTTGTCACTATAAAAGACTTTTATATTGTGAAATACTGTATCAGGGTACTCTAGAAAAGCAGAATCAATTTGTGTGTGTGGAGGCGGGGAGAAGAGAGACTTGTAATTGACTCATGTGACTGTGGGTGCTAGCAAATCTGAAATCTGTAGGGCAGGCCATCAGGCTGAAGACTGGGGAAGAGTTGATATTACCCCTTAAGCCTGGTTACAAGCTTGAGGCGAATTCCCCCTTCATTGGGAGAACACAGTCTTTCTCAAAGCCTTTAGATAACTGGATAAGTCCCACCTACATTATGGAGAATAATATGCTTTGCTGATTTAAATGTGATTCTCATGTAAAAAACAAACAAAACAAAACACCTTCACAGTGACTTTTTGACTATTTTTTGACCAAATGTCTGGGTATAGTGGGTAGTTAGATTGACCATACAAAATTAGCCATAACAGGTGCCAAATTAGTGATTAAGAAGAAAAATTTCTCAATTCTCATACATGAAATAAGCTATAAAAATTGAAATTAAGGCTGGAGTTGTCGCTCAGTGGTAGAGCATTTGCCTGACATGTATGAAGCCCTGGGTTCGATACTCAGCATCGCATATAAATAAATAAAATTTTAAAAGATCCATTGACAAATAAAATATATATATAAAAAATTGTAATTAGAATTAATTAGTAAAAAATAATTTAAAAAGAAACATGCATGACTATCACCAGAATATATTGGTATTCTAGAACCTTGTATTTAAGTGCAGAATGGGAGAAAAATAAGCATACGAACAAGTTGTACATAATATATTATTTGGGAAATTTTCAAGGAATAGTAATTAGAATGAAGTGAACTTAAATAACTCTTAAAGGAAATGAATTTTGATCAAACTGTGAAAAAAGTGTATATGCTTTGCATGTTTGTCTGCTGGATAACCCTGATTAGTAAAATACCAAAGGTCTTATGAGAGGCTTAGGGAAGGAAGGACAGGGAAAGGACTGAAGAAAGGATTTGAATATTTGTTTTAAATTTGTTTAGGTAGGCAGTTTTAAAATGACAATTAATTAGAAGGAAAATGATTAAATGAAAATATTTCTTTATATTTATTTTAAGTACTTTTGAAAGATAACTTTTTGCATATTGATGGATTAGAGTAGTGGCTAAGCCTAAGCCCAGGAGATGCAGACTTGGACAAAGATTTATAACTAGAAAACAGAGGCTCCACATCTCTCAGACATTTTGAGGGAATTGACTGAACTTTGTGATTAATGATGAAAACAAGTATGAGAGAAGATATACAAAGTTGCTTACATTGGCCATCTGACTTTATAAGAACAATGTAGTTAATTTTGAGAGTAATGTGGAAATTTGCGGTGTAGGTAAATGGAATATGATGAATGATGTACCCAGATGATTCGTTAGATATTCCACAGAGTAAAAGTCATTATATCATTAGATTCCAATTTACTGGGCACTCTGTAGCATAAAATATGGTACTTTATCATGAAGAAATTTTATTCTACTTGTGAAACTATCATACTTTTATTATAAACTTTATAGTATATATTTAGTAAGTGGCAATATCAGATATATCAAGTAAGAGAGAGATCTGGTATTACCTTTTTATTTGTATGATTAGTCATCTTATATGCCTCAGTGTTAGTCCTGTTATTTAAATTAGAGCCTTGATGACCTGAAATGGTAGTTTCAGTTTTATAATTAACCTTTTTTCTCTTATTCCTCATTCCTTTCTCTTATCTTATCAATCTCAAAAATCCATGAAAGTACTAGGCAGTTCTTGAGGATGGCATTGAGCTTATCTGTATTTTTTCCTTTTTGTCATTACATTGGCAGGCCTCCGCTGTCATTGCTTTACCTTGCCATCGTCCTAATGTGACATTAGCTGGAATGTTCTTTGGTTCAGAGCCACGTATCCCTGCTGCTGTCAACCTGCTTCCTCTTTCTTGTCAGACAGGAGCTTCTTTCAGTGATAGTGTTTCTCAAACCCCATTCACATTTTTGCTGTCGAAAACCCATTATCTCTTACAGTTATTACTTCCATGGTAAATCTCTTCTTTGGATTGTGTTTGTAGCCATTTTAATGGTAGGAATAGAACTTGAATTACTGAAGTAAAACTGCATGTATTTTGTGTGTCTCATGTATTATTCTGTACCTTAGTTTTTTTCAAATCAAACCAATTTTCTCTCTAAGTTGTCGGTGTTTTCAAGGTTTCAGTACCTGATACTCTCTTGTAATATGGAAGTAATATGTGGCTTTGTTAGGGTTTATCACTTATAAAATGAGTAGAGAATGGAATGTTTAAAATATGCCTGCAATTTACATGAAAGACTTAATTCCATAGTGTCAGTGTTTTTAAAAAATGCTGTTCACTTATAATAGTTTACTAGTAAATGAAGCTACATTTTAAAAATATATATTTTTTAATTGTGGGTGGACACAATACCTTTGTTTTTATTTTTATGTGGTGCTGAGCATCGAACCCAGTGCCTCACCTGTGCTAGGTGAGTGCTCTACCATGGAGCCACAACCCAAGCCCCCTGAAGCTACATTTTTAATGCTGTTGGGAGAAAAGGATTTAATGTATCCTAGACATCATAATTCCATTCTTTTCCTGACAGTTTTATTAATTGGACTTCCTCTAGAGATTATTCTTTGGGAAGCAACTCCTCCTCCTGCCCTCCTTTACCCAAGAGGTCAACATACAAGTATTCCTTCCTTACCATGTACTTTTCTCTTGGTTAGAATTATTATGCCTTCATCCTTTAGTTGTTCCTTGTTATACTTCTGTAGTTTCAAATAATATCTATTAAATTTTAGGGAAGAACACTGAAACTTCAGTGTAGCTGTCAGTTGTATTAATTACAATTTGCTGAATGATCGTGTGATTGAGGAAGAATAGTACCAAGTAATTGGATTGTTAAATGGTTAAGGTTTTTTTCTACATAAATTCTAAATTTATGTAATTGTTAGTAGTTTCTTGAATGGGTAATCAAGACAATAAATCCATTTTGGTTAAAAAATTAAAAATAAGTAAGGTTATTTGAAAAATTTAAGTTAATCATAAAATATTGTTCTCTAATATCCTTAATCATTTTATAAAAATATATTATCTTTCATTAAAAGTAGATAAGAGTTGGGGATGTGGCTCAATGTTAGAAAGCTTGCCTAGCATGCAAAAAGTCCTGGGTTCAGTCCCTAGCACCTCATGAACAAACACACACACACACACACACACACACACACACACACACATTAATTAATTAATTAAAGAAAAGTAGATATAAAAACAGTCAGGACAACATGGAGTTTCGTGTGGGAACCAATTGGTTCCTGAGTTTTGAAGAGTGAATACTGAGAATGTGAATAGTTAAGGATCCTGCATATTTTTATTTTAACAAGGTTTGAGAACTACTGATACAGAAAAACCTAACTACTTCTTGATGTAAACTTATACAATCAAATAATAATACCTAATGTTTGTTGAAGATAAGGTAGCATGCACATGATAAACATGCAGTGATCCTAGTTGTTGTTGTTATTGTTATTTGCTAGGCTTGATTCTAAGCCCTTCACTTATTTATTCCTCATTTATTCCTCAAAACAACCCTTCCTGCCTTTTGTAGATTAGCATGCACGTAAAATAAATAAATAATCTAAGTTTACATAGCTATTGGGTGGCAGCATTGATATTTAATGGCTGGGTGTGGTGGCACATACCTGTAATTCCAGAGGCTGGGGAGGCTGAAGTAGGATGATTGCAAGTTCAAAGCCAACCTCAGCAACTTAGTGAGACCCTGTCTCAAAATTAAAACAACAACAACAACAACAAAAAACTTTGGGGATGTTGCTCAGTGGCTGAGCACTCCTGGGTTCAGTCCCTGATATCAAGGAGGAAAAAAAAAAAAGAATTCATATCTGAATCTAAGTAGTCAGTCTGATTCCAGAGTAATAATCCTAACCTACCATTTTTATAGTCATACAGATAATTTGCAATTGATTTTATTGGTTCCCAGAGGACATTGCAGAATGTAGCAAGAAAAATAATTTCTGTAAGCAGGGAAGAAACTTTATTCATTGTAACTATATCAGAAAGGCAAGAAGACCCACGTCTTTTGAGCCCTGTCTTTGAGGAACTGGCAGTGACTTTAAGGTTTTAGAGAAAAGAAGAGGGGCAAGGGTTAGGGGTTTGCATAGTTGGAGACTTTTCCCAGTTGCCAAGCAGGTGATCTTGATCAGGTGTACTCTGGTCCATCATTGTCTCAGGATTGTCAGATAGGACCTTATCATGGATAAGAAAATTGCTGCTGCCTAGAGAGTAGTTTGACTCATCATAAGATATTTATCCATCAAATCTATTGCTCCTGGAATCCAAGGCATCTCACAGCAAAGGAAATGTATACAAAATGGAAGCAGAGATGCCAAAGATACCAAGTCTTCAATCCTGCTTTTAGTCACCCCTTGGACATTTGCAGGCAAAAGTGCAGAGTCGAAGTCCTTGTTATAATTGCCACCTGTCTTTTTGTTTGTTCCTCAGTATTGAGGGTATTAAGGTGTCAGCCAATCTGGCTTTCAGGTTTCTTGGCCAGATACTCCAGTCTAAAAGTAAAAGTAACAGTACAAATTTTAAAGTAGAATACAAAAGGGAATCAAAGTCTGAATATATCCAACTAAATAAATCCTGTAGGGGGTTCTCTCTCTTTTTAAATAGCTCCATAAGTATGTACTACTAAAACACACACACACACACACACACACACACACACACACACTTTATATACACATTTGTGATCAAGAATTAAAAGTCATTTTTTTTGTTTTTTTGTTTCTATCTAAATAAAGGGCTCTTGTTAAGGTATGAGTTCTGCCTTCTTTACGGAGGTGCCTGGTGAAAGGGCTTTAGTGTCAGGCAATCATGTATAAGAACCCCTTGTTCATAACTTACTTACTTTTGGTAGGGCTGACACCACATCTCAAGTTACATTTAAAAGGGCTGCTGTCTTTCCCTTTTATATGCCCATGTTCTTTGACTTTTCTTCCACTCTCATTAGTGCATTTGTCTTTGGTTATATTTCTCTGCTGGTATTCAAAACCAAATGGGTGACCCCTATGTCAACCCAAAATTAACCTCTTTTTTTCATACTGTTAAGGTCAACTAAGACTCCTCTGGCATTACAGTTTTAAGAGTCTCTTTGATCCTTTATTCTTTTACCTATGCTGGTTGTGTTCTCTGTCAGGATGGGTCAGAATCTTGCTGACTAAATATGGCTTCCTTTGGAAGCAATGGGGACAATTCCTTCTCCAAATAACCTCCTCTTTGCAAAATGCACACTGGTTGGCTTTCCATTCATTTTTTTCTAGAATCCTCGGATCTCGCTGATAGGGAGGTCCAGGGACTCACTAAAAGTTGCAGACCCCTCAGGGGGTCTTCTTGTTCCTTAGGTCTTACCTGATCTTAGAGGGCAAGGGCCAAAATATTTGCTTATTCTTTTTTTCCTTAGCCCTTTTATTTTGTGATTTTGACCTTCAGTCTTAGTTGTTGAGAAAAATAAACTTGAATCATTACATATTCATGGCTATTCATATTTCCCAGTATGAATATTGGGAAAGCAGAATAACAAAGGGGAAATGGCTTCAATTTAAAGTTAGATTTAGCCATGAATCTCTTTTCACATGCTACTGTGTAAACCATGGGAAAGTAATCAATCTCTTTTTTTTTTCTGAGCTTAGATTCTGTCTTTGATAAAAGAGGATAATTATTTTTGCTTCATAGGATTTTTGAAGAAATAAAATTAAGTAGAACCTGTAATTATTGCTTTGGCACTCATGGTACCACTAAGGAGGTTATCTTGGCTTCCACACAGGAGAGCATTGTGAGCGATAGGATGGTATTCGTGAATCAGTGATGGGTGCTGGTTGGTGTGGTGGTGGAAGGACTGTTTCTATTGAGAGTCTGCTTGGTGTCAAGCAGTATCCTAAGCTTTGGAGTGAGTAAGACTGAGTTTTCCCGCTTGCAAGAAGCTTATAGTCTATTTATCTATCTGGAGAAATAAATGGGGGTCGACTTTGCTAGAAGCTGTACTGGGGTAAGCCTTGGCTGCTGTGAGGACTCATAGGACCTTCATGGGCCAGCCAAACCACCATGAACCAGGAATGGTTTTCAGGAGGGAGGAGGGTAAGAACAAGAATGCAAGGGATTAGAGTAGTAAGCCCAGAAAGGAGGCAGTGCAAAAGCTGGGAGAGGTTTGTCCTTACTACAGAGGTGTTCCGTTCACCCAACATTGATGAAAACACCAGGTCCCTGGAAAGTGTGCTGCTTGGGGGAGTGTTTCTTATGCCGTCTGCAGCTTGCACATTTCCCTTCTCTCATCATCCTTCACAGGTTGGTTTTTTGTGTGGGTTTTTTTTTTTTTTTTGGTACTGGGGATTGAACCCAGGGGCACTCCACCTCTGAGCCGCATCCCCAGCCCTATTTTGTATTTTATTTAGAGACAGGGTCTCACTGAGTTGCTTAGGGCCTCGCTAAATTGCTGAGGCTGGCTTTGAACTCGTGATCCTCCTGTCTCAACCTCCCAAGTGCTGGGATTACAGGCGTGCGCCACCGTGCCCGGCCATAGGTTGCTGAGTAGCTCATTCACAATACGTGGTAGTAATTTGGTTTGGTGTGTTGCTCTTGTGTGCATTTCATTCATACAAGGTTGTAGGTGTAGGAGTTGAGATTTTTTTCCATCTTTCTCTAGTGCCCTTTCCCAATAAAATAACATTGAAGATGCAAGGTCAGGGCCACTTGTTTTGGAATAACTGGAATAAGAAAAAGAGAAAATGAATAAAGAATTTCTTAGAAGGGAAGGAATATAGGTCTGGGGAAAGAAGAGGATGTTGAAATAGGTGGTTGTAATGGATAAAATGATAACCAGGGATTATAGAAATAATGAAAATACCCCCAAACAAGCTCTGCATGTTCCACTGAAACTAGATGCATGTGACTTGATGTAAGAGTATACTTATGATTTTCTGCAACCAATTTATATATCCATATGGGACTTACCCATAAGCACTGTGGTTTTTGCAATGACTAGTCCTTGATTAGAAAGGGAAACGAAAAAGCAGAAGAGTTTCTATGGGTATTTGAAAAGATTAGAATATGGGATTAAAGCTCTTAATCCCTGAAGGGTTAGAGAAGGGAAAAGCAAAATCAAGTTCATAAAAAAAATAATTCTGGAAAAGGCATTTAGGAAAGTTTGAAAAAAGAGGTTAAAGTTGTCAACATACACATGATAACAAATCTTAGTGTACCAGAACTGGCCAAACTCTTGAGAGGTATGAAATAATTTTAGATGCCCCATCACCCCCCAAAAAATACTTTGATCTTTGTAGTCTGAAGTTGGGGAGGGTGGGAGAAATACTGAGCAGAAAGCATGTTGCTTCAGTAATTGGTGGTGTTGGGATGCTGACTTCCAGGTGCCTTAGGATAAATATTCATGCCTCATTGGGGTTTATATTAGCAAGGACTTTTGACTGCCTTTGTATACTTTTCTAAGAATTTGTTGATTGCTTTAGCATGTCCAAAAATAAGTTTTGAAAGTGGACATTGTGATCTCTCTACCCTTAACTTCTGCTGGCTGTTCTTTTACCTTTGTCCATTTTTGTCTTTCCGGTTTTACCTGCTCCCCACCTAAATATTGCAGTATTTCCATAGGACAGGAAGTCCATTCTCTCTTTCTTCATACTTTCCCTTGGTCATCTCAAATACTATCAATAAGTTAGTGATTCCAAAAATTTCTATATCTCACTTCTTTGAAATTAAGCTGGACATAATCACTTTGATATTCTGGTGCCACCTCTGGTGCTACTAAGTTTACTTAGTAAACTTAGCAAAGTTATCTCCTAAGCCCAGACTTGGCTAAATAACACTGATGGTTCCCTCATTCCAGGAACTTTGGTGTTTTAGTTAGAAGATGTTTCATCACAGTATTGTTTTAGTAGCAGAAAAAGAAAAAAGAATGAAAAGGAAAAAAGAACTAATCTAAAGTCTTGTGCCACTGCACTGCCTAAAAACTGATATGCACATATAGATTCATTTTACAGACAGTAAAAACTACATAGAATAACATTGACTATAAGAAGTTACGTACATAAATTTGTTGAAAAGATGTTTTTAGTTAATGAGTGCATTATGATTCTATAATCACTAAAAGTATATATGGACTTACAGAAGAATGCCTATGCAGATATTCACCTTGATTAATTCTAGATAATGCATTTACGGGCAATTTTAATTTTATTATTTTTATTTACCTGTATTCTCTAATGTTGTATAATAAACATAATTTTTTTTTATAATTAACACATGCAGACAGTTAATTTGGCCTCTCTCTGTCACTCCCAGCTCTTGTTGAATTAGTTCAAGTCTCATTCACTCCAACTATTGCTAGTTAGTGCAGCTGCTCATTATATCCGGGTAATTCTGTCATAGCAACTCTCTTGCCTCCTTTGCTCAGCTGCCAGAGTTGTCTTCTTAATCTTAACTGATGAAGTTCTTCCCTTTCTTAACCTTTCCAATTAAGGGACTATATATTAAATCTCCAAAACCATCAAGAGGAAGTTTAGATGTTTTTCCTTGTTACAAGTATACAATCTGATCTGAAGACCTTCAGCCAAGTGGAGTTTAGTCAGCTCAAGCTTTTGTTTAATATAGTTTTCTAACCTTGACCAAATAACATTTTAACAGAGCACAGACAGTTGTGCCATTTAGATGGGATAGGGAATGTATGAGGGAAGGAAGGAAGAGTGGGGAGAAGCTATGACTTGAACTTTGGACTTTGCAAAAAAATTTTTTTAATTCTTAATACACATCAATTGCATTTGGGAACAGGAAAAATGGGAACATTTCAGAGTAATCTTAGTAAAGTAATATTTGGTATTGAAAAATTTTTTCATTATCTTTTTTTGACAGTGATCAATATATTTTTTAAAAATTTATTTTTCATACATGTATATAGAGTAATAATATCTGTCTCATTCTGCCATCCTTCCCACCCCAACACCCCACCCCTCCCCTCCCTCCCCT
>JAJEJO010000711.1:395323-444518 GCA_020662805.1 Glaucomys volans | reverse complement strand
TCCCTACCCAACCCCCCACCATGGATCAGCATCCACTTATCAGAGAAAACATTTGGCCTTTGGATTTTTGGGATTGACTTATTTCACTTAGCATGATATTCTCTAGTTCCATCCATTTACCTGCAGATGCTTTAATTTCATTCTTCTTAAAGGCTGAGTAATATTCCATTGTGTATATGTACCACATATTCTTTATCCATTAATCTGTTGAAGGGCATCTAGGTTGGTTCCAAGTTTAGCTATTGTGAATTGAGCTGTTATCAACATTGAAGTGACTGTATCACTGTAGTAGGCTGATTTTAAGTCCTTTGGGTATAAACCAAGGAGTGGGATAGCTGGATCAAATGGTGGTTCCATTCCAAGTTTTCTTAGGACTCTCCATACTGCTTTCCAAAGTAGTTGCACCAATTTGCAGCCCCACCAGCAATGTATGAGTGTACCTTTCCCCCACATCCTTGCCAACACTTATTATTGCTTGTATTCTTGATAATTGCCATTCTGACTGGAGTGAGATGAAATCCTAGAGTAGTTTTGATTGCCTTTGCAAATTTTTGTTCATGCCTTCATTCTGCCTGTACAACCTGCCATACTTTGTCCTCACTGGGTGTTTGTGTTTTTTTCTTTTACTTCCTCTGTGTTATAGACAACTTACAGGGGTTTTGTTGTTGTTGTTGTTGTTGTTTTTTGGCTATTTAGTCAGTAAGTACAACTAGTCAAATAATGAAAATCTATCAGTTTCAGTGCTAGTTATTTTAACAGCAGATTTTATTAGGAGTGTTTATTGAGGCATATCATGCTAATAGTCCCAGAGTGTAATTATACTTGCTGATTTTTCTTGATTTCAGGGAGTTCATAATATGTTCCAGATGGTTAAATAGAAAGAGTAGACATTTTGTACTCTCTGTTCATTTATGATTATGACTTTGATACTACCTACTACCTATGTTAAAATTATTGCTTTTGTTAGATTTGAACCTGAGAAGAATTTAAAACATGTAGTTTTTAAAACTGTTTTACTGTGGTCAGCAATTAACAGGATCTTTCATAGATTCTTTCCCCTATTCATTGTTTAATTGTTTCAATTTAAGCATCATTCCAATAAGGCAATCGTGTCTTAAGTAGTAATTCTTTTATGAATGTAGTCCTTAATTTATTCTAGGAAAGTGTTTACGTGTGTTTGTTTTAGACTTAAAACTAAATGATAAACATTCTTGAAAAAAATGACATGAGGGAGTGGGGCTGTAGCTCAGTGGTAGAGTGCTTGCCTAGCATGGTTGAGGCACTGGGTTCGATCCTTAGCACCACAAAAAACAAAATAAATGAAATATGAAGGTTAAATTCTTTAAAAATGTGGCATGAAACCAAAAATGAATAATTTTCCAAACTGTTGAAGGTTCTTGGATCTTTTTATCCACAGACTAATATGACCTTAAACTCTAAATTAGTGAAACATAGACATCAGTTTTGCCAGTAATGGTGTTGATGACCTTTCATTGAGCCACTCATACTGCCTTCGAGGCTCCATCTGACCAACCAACTCCTTTCATTTGAAAGGCAACTTACCAAAGAGGAGGCATATTGCCTATGAACTCAACATAGAACAAAGTTAGTGGGTCACAGGGGTCCAGGCCCAGAACGCTTGGCTTCATTGTGACTTTGAGTTAACCAGTGAACTAACTGGTTTGTTGACTTGAACAAATATGGTGTTTTTCCACAAGTGATAGAATGCTCTATCATTCAACTAACCACCTTTTATTTTCATAGTGTAACTGTTGGGGGAAGATGAATAGTTTTGATCCTTAACCTACTGGCCTCTGTCCTTGAAATTCTTACATACAAGAAAACAAGCACAACACATAAAAATTATAATTCCAAAATTTTATTTTTGATGTTAAATAATGTTGGCTGTTCCTGACGTTTTGGGGAAATGAAAGGAATAATATAGTTTATTTTGATCCAGCAAGTTACTTCCTCCAGATTCCCTTTTAATGTCTTTGTTCATGTTCAGACTCCACTGTGCCTCTGTATGCTGTCACATCCTACCTCTTCTGGCCCTCCTCTCCTTGAAAGACCTGCCCTCAGCCACTTCAGACTTCTTTGAGCTCTCTCCTCATACTTGCTCTATAAAATACTTCACCACCACCCCTCCCTGGGAAAATCTTACCCTTTCTACAAAATTCTTTAAATTCCTTCTCAGCAAGATCAAAGTTAGCTTGAACTAAGATTAAGAAAAGCACACCTTTGAAGAGACTTACTTTATTTTACTCTAATAAACTGGCAGTAGTTTAAGATTTCTATGAGTCTGCCTGGGAATATGGAATACGGAAAACAGTATGGAAAAATTTAGTTACTATTTTTGTTGTGTATGAAGTGTTCTGCATATTTACTTGTCATATATATGTATATATATGTGTGTGTGTGTATATACATATAATTTGACTTTATTCAAAAAATGTTAAGCTGAGATTAATTTTTGAAAGAATGATCACACTAAGATTTCTTTTAAAGGTGTTTTTCTTTACATGAAAGGAGATTTGAAAAATTTAGTATATACGTGACCTTTCTAAGCTTATCTATTTAAGATTTACATGAATGCGATTAAATTTAGGCTTGTTAGAGAAAATACGTCCCTGAGTTGGTGGTAAGGATATTTGAAAATAAATGCTAGTTTGAATACCTGATCTTCTTTCTTGCAGTTAACTAAGCTAGAAACTTTTCTTTTGACGTGTTCCAGCTTCCATCTCTTCTACTTACCCCACTTTCATTATAAGGTGGAAGATATAGTTACTGTGAGTCCTATAACCTTGGGCTCCAGGGGAGTTTGCTTATCCACCTGGCCCCTCTCTAGGAATAAGGCATTTCAACACTTGCATTGAAATATTCTGGAAAATGGCAGTAGGGGCACTTTGTTCTTCTTTCTTGAGTTTTTCTGTTGTCCCCTTAACACATATCTAGTGTTTTGAAAACATTTTAATTTTTTTTTCCATTTGAACATTTTAACCATGGCACTCTAGTATTTAATTGAATATGAGTATTTTCTAGAGATTCAAATTTTGTTTTTTGTGCTCGTGTGTTCAGGCAACTTTCTAAGAGGAAGTACTGAGTTTATATTCCCTGCAAGTGCAGTTTATCACTGATCTCTATTTCTGTATCCTAGGAGGCTGTGTTAGAAATTAGTATACACCTTTGTTTCATTTCTCCAAACCTAATATTTGACCTTACTGTTATGAGTGTCAGGTTCTATTCATTGGGTGATAGGTGCATAAATACTAGTGGTGCTGGTAGTCCCTATGTGGTTTTGACATGTTAACATATCAGAGGAAAATGCACTGTCACTCCCAGGAAGTCAGGCTGCATCAGCCTCCATATTGAACAAAATGTATGATGTACATAGGAGAGGGGAGAGCACTGCAGCAGTTTGATCTTTTAGTGCACATTGGTCCCCACCTGCTAGTTACATAGCCATCGGTATTTGACCTTAAAAAGAATTAATTGTCTTCATTTGGGAAGGTACGGTTGTAACCACAGAGGTAAAAGCTACTGATCCTCCCACACCATAGTTTCTCAGCCTCAACACTGTGGACATTTTGAGTAGGAAAACTGTTGTAGGGAATGTTCTGTGCATTACATATTATTCAGCAGCATCTCTGGCCTCTACCCACTCGCCATCAGTAGCACTTGGCACCTTAAGATGTGACAACCAACAGCGTCTCCAGCTATTACCAGATGTTCTCTGAGGGGACACATAGCATCCAATTAAGAACTCCTGCTCTACACTTATGTGTCTTTGCAGTTTAGATTGTTTGATGAAGACAGATTCCTAGAAGGTGTTGTACATTTTAATTGTTTTGGTAACTGCAGAAAGCTGCGGGACATTGCATATTCCCTAGACCTTTGCCAATGATGGATTTTGTCAGTCTTTTTAATCTTTTGCCAGTCTGATAGATGGGAATTACCTTGCCCTTAATTTTGATTAATTCAACAGGTATTAATTAGGTTGGATATATTTTCATTTTTTATTGTCCATTTACATATTCTGTTTTATATATTGCTTGCTTTTACTCTTTGCCCATTTTGAGGTGGGATTTTGAATATTAATGTAGTCATTTGTGGGATTATAGGATTGGTTTTCATTGTGGGAATTTCATTGTTACATAGTCAGAATTATATCTTTTCTTCATGATTCCTTGCTTTATGCTTTCACCTTTCTTAGTAGATTAAACTTATTGAGATAACATATGCAAGATACTTGTTAGATTTTATAATTAAATCAAATGTAGATTATTGATATTTTACCAGGGAAAGAGTGTGCATGTTCATGTACACATGTGCAGGTTCATGTATGTGTACGTGGGCACAGAAATGCAGAGGGATAAAGACTGAGCTGAATGTCTACCAGATAATGTGCACATTTATCAGTCATTGAAAGGATATTGAGAAGCAGCCAAGGACAATCAGTGCAGTGTAAGTCCTTGGAATACATCTGAAAATTCAAAGAGAAAATTGACTTTAGATTGGTAGAATGTTTACCTCAAATCTCCATAACCAGATTCTATAAAGTTATACAAATGATGAGGGTGGAAAATGGTTAAAAGGAGTTAGAGGTGAAAACTCAGAAAAGTGAGCTACTAAGGGTATGAGCATACCCTTAACAGACTTCATAGGGTATGTAGCAACCCAGGTATAGATGGGTAAGAGAGCCCAGCTTATGTGGATTACATATTCAGCTTTCTTTTTCCTTTTTATCAGGGGATTCATCTTTTTTAGTATTCCTGGATATTATCTTATTTTCTTTTCTGTGTTCCAGATCTCTGTCTTTATCTTTGAAAGGATCTTTTCTATCTTCCTTCAGAGCAAAGAAACATATCTATCTAGAGCAAAAATTCTCATAGTATAATCTGCAGACCTTTAGGAATTGTATTAATCTGCTTAGTGCCATAGCAGAGCACCACAAACTAGGAAGCTTAAACAATAAACCGTAATTTTCTTACAAGTCTGGAAGCTGGAAATCCAAGACCAAGGTGTCATTGATTCTCTTGTATGGATACCATTGCTGTTGGATTCAGGCCCCACTCTTATGACTTCATTTAATGCTTACTATCTCCCCAAGGGTTCTTAATCCAAATACTGATGCTCCTCAGCTTCTGATGAGGTTACATCCTGAAAAACTCATGGCAAATCGAAAATATTCCCAAACAAAATGCATTTAATATACAATACCTAACCTACAAACATCATAGCCTACCTTAAACATTCTCAGAACACTTACATTACCCTTCCGTTAGGCCTGTTTTTTAATTGAAGTGTTGAATATCTCATATACACTCTGCACACACAGATGAGTATTTTGTAGACATCATGGGAGGCAAAAACACACGATATCCAAAAAATACTGGCAACACACTACACTACAGCGTATTGGTCATTTCCCCTCATGATTACATGGCTACCTGGGAGTACTGCTGCTGCCCAGCAGCTCAGCAAGTATTATACCACATATTGCTAGTTCTGGAAAAGATCAAAATTTGAAGTACAGTTTCTGCTGAATGTGCATGCTTTTGTACTGTCATAAAGTCAAAAAATCATAATTTGAACCATCATAAATTGGGAATTTGTGATTAGGGCTCCACTGTGTGAATCTGGGGGGAACATTATTCAGTCTGTAAGAGGGTCATAAGACTGTGAGGTCCAGGGCATCAAAATTGTTCTATTAAAAATACTACAATGTTATATGCCTTTTCCAATGTGTAGACATTGCACTGATAGTACGCAGGTAATGGAGGCATCCAGTGGTATTCTTGGTTATTGTCTTTAATGCTATATAGATTTGGAGTAAAGAAAAACAAAGGGCTATTAAATATTCTAAAAATGCCTAAGTTTTAACTTAATAAATATTGATAACCCATATCAATTAAGCCTTTTCAGATAATCAGTAATTTTTAAAAGCATAAAGGGATTGTGTGTGTGTGTGTGTGTGTGTGTGTGTGTGTGTGTTGGTAGCCCTGGGGACCAAACCCAGGACCTTGCGTATACTAGGTGAGCACTTTACCACTGAGCCAAGTCCCTAGCCTTAAAGGGATTCTTTTTTTTTCTTCATGAGTTATCATGAAGGGAGTTAATTGTAAACATTTGGAATTGGGTTTTTTTCTAAATGTTGTATTGTTACTGCTGTTTAACTTCAGTTGTGTTCGGCACATTCTGGAATGAGTTTAATTCTTTTAAATTTGACTCATCAGCATATGGTCTTTCTTGGTGAAAGTACCACCACATACACTTGTAAAAACTGTTCTGTAGTCATGGGCATAGTGTTCTGAATATGTCAGTTGAGTCAAGGTGGTTGATAATATTGTTAAGTTCTTCTAAGTCATTAGTGATTTTTGTTTCTGAGGGGTCTAATTCTTCTATCAATTGCTAAGACAAACTTTAAGTCTCCAGCTATTATGGTGTATTTATTTTTATCCATTTAGTTTGGTTACTTTTTTCTCATGTGTATTTAAGGTCTGTGATTCCAGGATGTATTAGTAGGAGACCTTGAATGTTAGGTAGCAGGAGTATGGATTTTATGTAAAGTTATGGGAAAGCATGGTTGAGTAATGACTAGGGATATGACATGAAGGCAGACCAGGAACAGGGGTCAGACACAGAGCTGAAGGGCTTCAAACTTGCAGTTCAAGATTGAAAGAGTATTAGAGTTTTTGCTGCTTTTTTATTACACGTACACTATGAAGTAATTTCTGAAATAATTTTGGAATTAAGATTTTATTTTAGGGTTTGGGGTATGGTTCAGCCGTGGAGCACTGGTATAGAATGTGCAAGGCCCAGGGTTCAATCACCAGCACAGCAAAGAAAAAGAGATTTTTATATGGTGTCAGCTCAAATGTTGCTGTTACCTGTCAACTCACACACACACACACACACACACACACACACACACACACACACCTTTATTTTATTTATTTGTATGTGGTGCTGAGGATCAAACCCTGGGCCTCACCCATGCTAGGCAAGCACTCACCACTGAGCCACAACCTCAGCTCCCTGTCAACTCCTCTTTATCATGCTAATTTAGCTCTTCTACTCATTCCCTACCTAAAATTACTCCAATTTTGTTTTCCTGAGGGAGAAGAAAAAGTTTAAGGAGGGCAGGGACTTTGTCTCTCTTGTTTTTCGCTATATCCCCAGTATTTGATACAATGCCTACCACATATTGGGTTCTTAAATATTTGAGGATTGAATTACTCTGCCTGTTAGAAAAAATGATAAATACCAAATAAAATAAATAAAAAGCGTATGTTTTTAAATTTGATTTTAAAATACCTCCCTAGTGTTTGCCACCTGGTTTTTGAAGTTATGGGCCCAGCCTTTGTTTCTCATTCCTCTTCTCACCACTGGGAGATTGTGCATGTCACCATATAGAAAGTGATAACTAAATGAGACCATAAATTAGCACATCTTATTACATGATCATACAATTTTGCATTTCAAAAAATTGAATTACTCATTAAAACCTCTAAACACATATGCTGGTCACTATTCTATTTTAAAAGATAATTTATGATTTAAAAATATACAGTAAAATAGAAATACCTAGATAAGCCAGTGTTGGTGGTACACCAACACCCTATAATTCCAGCAGCTTGAGAGCCTGAGGCAGGATACAGGTTTGAGGCCAGCATGGGCAACTTAGTGAGACTGTCTGAAAATAAAAAATAAACAGGGCTGGGGATGTACCTCAGTGATGGAGCACTCCCAAACCTGGTTCAATCTCCAGTACCCCTCTCCCCAAAAAAGATACAAATAATTTAAAATTACCTTTAGTAAGTATTCTTTGCTTCTCCTAAGAGGTCCAGAAAGGTCCTTCTTTGTAAGTCAGTCAATGGGTTGGAACAGATAGAACCTAAACGTAGAAAAAAATGATAATACACTCCTCTGGTAAAGTATATGTCAGTACCTAAAATCATGTAATCTTTTGCTTTGTTTTAGCTTTTAATGGAGTCCCATCTTCTAACAAAAATAACCTGAATTGGGAAGTAAGATGTTATTGAACATTCTGCTGTAGTGTCTTGAAAATTTAGAACAGCATGGTTTTGATAGTCCTCAATAGCTGCTGTCTGATTTAGTAGAGTTGTTCTTCAGGAAAAAATGAAATACTTGAAGTTTAGATACTAGGTTTAATTCTTAGCTCTTGAATATGGACTGTTTAACACCTGATGTTTTCTTTTACCTTGTGGGGGAAAACTGAAAGATTGTATTGCAGAATGATGCTTCAGAAATGGTCTTTCTCCAAGTTTTGACTAACTTGTTTCAGTTTTCCTCCCTCCTTTTGTTCTCTTCTCAAAGTTTATGTCTACTTCCTTTTATTAATAACCTGGTATATCCCTTTCCACCCTTTGCCATTGATACTACTCTTTAATTTGTATGAAGAGACTTGCATTGTCCTTGGACCACTTTAGTGATCCTTATTCTTTTTAAACTTTTAACTACAGCATTGTTGAATTAGAGCAAATTCATTAATCCCACAAACTAATTTTTTAAAATGTATACCTGCTCTGTGCCAGATTAAAAATGTCCGTATGGGATCTTACAGTTGAGTAAGGAAAATAGGCAGCAAACACATAATCATGCAACAAGTATGCACCTAGTAAACAATGAAGAAAAGGTAGAAAGTCCTGTGAAAGTAAAATAGAGACCTAATTTAGATTACTGTGGTAAGAGAGGCATAGTTAGTAGGAACTGGATTGAATGAAAAGTAAGTAATGGATAGGTGAAGATATGAGGGAATATTCACAATGGAGAATATAACATAGTGAAGTGCTTGGAATGAGGGAAAAAAGATTGGAGAATAGGAGGAACTGAAGAAAGACCAGTGTGGCTAAATCATAATACACTTTAGGGATAGTCTTTGTGGTAAATTTTGAATTTTATGGAAGTTGAGATAAAATCCCATAGAAGTGGGGGGCTGTAAGCAAGAATTGGATATCAGATTTACATGCCTGTGGGTTATTTACTTTTAAGGAAATAGATGTGCTTGGTGTTTGAAGATATAAGGTATGAGAGTGGAAAGGATTTTAAGGTGCAGCAATTAAGTGGGTATGAAGGTGCTTTTTGTATGTGGAAAAGCAGAGGAAAAGGGGAATGAAAAATGAGAGTTTCATTTGAAATGTAATAAAAAGGCATATGCATGCAGGTATGGAGCATACATGGCATAAAAATAGTAGGAATAGTCTCTTGAGAATAATTTGTCTTCAAAATATATGTATTTATGGGGCTGGGGATGTAGCTCAGTAGTGGAGTGCTTGTTTAGCATGCACGATGCCCAGGGTTCTGTCCCCAGCACTGCAAAAACTAAAACTAAACTAAACTAATATAAAATAAATGTGCTTTTACTCCATCCAGAATTAGTAATATTGAAATTCATTATTCTAGACTTTTCAGTGTTTATCCCTTTTAACATAAATGTCATGGTGAGTGAAAGAATCATTAGTATTTTAGGTTTAGTAGTTGATACACAGACAGTAAATGCATAGTATTTTTTGTTTTTAAGCTCACAACCTATTTTTAGGAAATATTTGTTTATTATGATCCTGGCAATTGAACCTCAGGGACCCTTTGCCACTGAGATACAACCCCAGCCCCCGCTCCTTTTTTTTAAATTTTGAGACAGAGTTTTGCTAAGTTGCAGTGAGACTGGCCTTGAACTTGCAGTCCTCCTTTCTCAACCTCTTCAGCCACTGGGATTTACAAGGTTGTGCCACCACTTCTGACCCCACATCCTAGTACTGGGGATTCGAACCCAGAACCTTGTGCATGCTAGGTAAGAACCCTACCACTGAGCTACATCCCCAGCTTCCTTGCAACCCGTTTTTTCTAAAAAATTAAGATAAATCAAAGTATTCTGGATAGGTTTCTCACTGTACATTTTTTTGTCTTTAAAACTTAGAATTTAAGCATCAGTATCTTCTTAGAAGCAGGATGAGAATTAAAAACAAAAAACCATATGTGAAGGTACATAAAGTCTCCTGAATATGTGCTTCCTGAAACAGGAGGATATGATGGATAATATAAGTGATACTCAAGTCATGCAAAAATGAAGGGAAAATGTGATGGCTTCCCTCATTTATTAGAAAGGTGGGTGCCAAGAAAAATTAAACTTAGTCGATTGAAATTTATTAATCAAATACTTCCACAGTGATCACCATGTTCCAGATACTGTTTTAAGTCACTTGAAAATATTGTTTATTTTCCTAACAATTCTTGACTGGATCCAAGTAAGGTCAAAAAGTTATTAGTGGAGTTTCCTTTTTTTTTTTTTTTTTTTTTTTTTTGTGGTACTAAGGATTGAACCCAGTACCTTACGCTTGCTAGGCAAGCACTCCACCACTGAGTTACATCTCCAGCCCTTTTTATTTTATTTGGAAACAAGGTCTCACTAAGTTGCTGAAGCTGGCCTTGAAGTTTGGATCCTCCTACTTCAGTTTTCAGCTGGTACTATAGGTGTGGACCACAATGCCCAACCGGAATGTATCCTTTTATCCCTAACACTGTACTCTCTCAGTTCTAAGAAGGGAATTTGGTTGCCTTTAGGCAGAGGGTCATAGCTGAAACTAATGTATTTCACTGGTGTGAGGTTTTATGGTATCAATATATCAGAATTTACTAATCCATTCTATTGTCCATGTATATTTGGGGTTTTCTCACTTTTGCTTTTATAAATATTACTAGAATGAACATTCATCATCATATACCTTATTGCACATATGTCAGAGTTTGTCTGGAGTAGAGATTCTGTATTACTGGTTCATTGGTAGAATTTTAGAATTTTTACTGCCTTCTAAAGGGTACCCAGATTTATTTCTAAGCCAGATTTCCCTTGGAACTCATTCTTTGGCCATGGAACAACATTTTCATAATTTTCAACTATAACACAATTATGTTCTAAAATCACACATGGACTTACCGAAAAACTTGTATGAAGACTGAGCTGGGGATGTAGCTCAATGTAGAGCATTTGCCTAGTATGAGTGAGGCCCTAGGTTCAATCCCTAGTGCTGGGAGTTTCTTTTACTTCCTTACAGAGAAAACATCAGACCAGTTTCTTTTGACAGGTAACTCAGTAAGACAAGAGTTACTAATGGAAGAATTACTTTTTTGTCCTTATAAAAGTCAAAATCCATGGTGTCAGCATGTTTACAGAGAGGCATTGCCTTGGTCCAAAGCTGATCCTTTTTCTCAACTGTCCCTATGAACTAATCCACAGGCTTTGCTGTCTGTTATTAATGTTAAATATTTTATATTATTGAGTAATTTCACTTGCTGATGGGTGTTTAAGAATGTTAGAATGAGAGATTTTAAAATAATTGTCAAAAAGATGAAGGTTTCAAAAACAGATGTGAAGCAACAGTTTTTAAATGATTATAAAATAACAAAGACTTAAATAAAATTAGAAATAGTAGCATGTAGTATTTTGATACTGGGTAAATATGATAGATTGAGCACATAGTAAATATCGTTCTGTCCCCAAATCATGGTTTAGTATAAAATCAATAAGGATTTTTTAATAATTTAATAAGGATTTAAAAATATTTTTAATATTTTATTTTAATAATTTAATGAGGATTTTTTAAGCTCATATATCCAGACAGAAGAGAATAGAAGCAACTGTGACAAAATTTTTGAGTCGCAAAGCAGCTACAAAAGTAACAATCTTACAAAAATGAGAAAACCCAATTTTAAGGAAAGTTAAGAACCAGTTGAATGGTACTGGTGAAAATCCAGAGGACTCAGACTGTAGTAGAATTGTGTAACTCTGAAAGTAGAAGTGAAGAGAGGAAGGGGACTAAAGTAAGAAGGGGCATCTGAAAGCTATTTAAAAAACAGTTGATGCCCACATCTTCCTTTTCACCTTTTGCCACTGTGCTAATGTACTTCTCTCCCTGAAGGGAGACTTGAGGTACATTCTGTAGGTCAAAGCAGACTAGAGGACATGAGGTACAGTGTAGGTGGAGGGGCATTAAATGAATAGTGTTATTTTTAATATTGAGATTCCCCTCCCCTTCTCCATTATTGGCACCAAAACTGACAACTAGGCCTTGGGCATCTAGGCAGGAAATAGGAGGGATCTTCTGTGGGACTCTCATCAACCCAAAGAGAAAACCTCAAAGACAAAAAGAACTATACATAAATATTGTACTCTAGTTAGTAAACTTGTTTCTTTTAAGGATATAGGTTAACAATTCTGAAACTACTCTTCTTTTATACAAGTGTTAAAAAACATTAGAAAATAAAAGCCAGGTTTCTCATCTTGATAGTTATGTCCTGACTAAGGGCCTGAACAGGTTGTCCTACAGTGAAGGTTAGAGTCAGTAAACCCCATGTTCAGGATTAGCACTTTCAATCACCTTTTATACCCAAACAACTAAACACCATCAAGCATCTGAGGAAAGTATCTAATATGAATAACCAAAATAAACAAATAGAAAAAAATTAAAAACAGGAGAAATCGTATTACGCAGCTGAGAAAACTCTGTGTGTGTGTGTGTGTGTGTGTACACACACGTATACTTCAATATAGCTCTATGTGTAGATATGTGTGTGTGTGTAAAATATTTCCAGAAGGATGAGGTGCTGTATCCATAAAGCAGGAGCTGAATATTTTTAAAAAAAACATTCAGAGAACAAAAAAGGATTTCTTACAAATTAAAAACAGCAGGAAAAAAAGTCAATAGAAGTATAAGTTGAGGAAAATATTCTAGAAAGTAGAGCAAAAGACAAAGAAATGACAAACATATGATAAAAGGCTATATAAAGACTAGTCCAAGAGGGCCAACTTCCTAGTATTTAGGCTTTCCAACAAGAAAACAGAGTAAATAAAATGAAAGAAAAGAATGAATAATACAATTTTTAAAAGTTCCTATAATTGAAGGCAAAGTACCTGTTAAATGCTCAGCATAATGAATGAAAGAGGGCATTACCAATTCAGAGAATAAAATATCCCAACAGCCAAGTAAGATGCCCAGTCTCTATAATATTCAGGGAAATCTTAATTGCAGTGATACACAACTTTTCATGTGTTACACTTTTCATGTGTTACATTGGTTAAAAACTAAAAGCAGAATATTCTTTCCTCATGATGGGAAAAATATAGGAAAAAGTTCTTTGACACACTCCAGTGAAAGTGTGAAACAATTATTTTGGTGAGCAATGTGACAAATGACATGTAGAGTTGAAGATGTGTAAATCCTACAACCCAGAAATTCCACTTATGTATATTACCATGAGAAATTCTCCACTTGTAAATAGAAAGATATGAACAAGAATGTTCATTGAGGCATTACTTGTGTTTGTAATAATGAAAAATTTACAACCTAAATATAAAAATGGCTAAGATATGCTATATTCACATACACATTTGAACAGAACACAACACATATATACACACACCTTAGCATAGATAGATCTCTAAAATGTGTGAAATCAGCAAAATGCAGGTATGCCTAGTATATATAAATATTTTAAAACAAACTATTAATGTGTATTATTTACAAATTAGATATGTCTAAGAATTATATAAGAAGTTGACCAGAAAGACTTACATCAAATTATGATTATGATTACCTCTCTCAGGGGGAGGGGGGAGAAACAGGGTGGGGCTCTGTGTTTGTAGGGACTTTAGCTTTCCCAGTGATGCTTCATTTCTTAAAAACAAAAATAAATGCATCGAAATATTTAGATTAATCATGGATAGTTGATCCATAGGTATTTATTTGTTCAATTTCTCTTTATATTTTAAAATTCTGGTCCTTCACCTTTGCCTGACTTCAAAGCCAGAGTATTCATAAATTTCCTTTTTACTTGTGTTTAGTGCTTTGTAAGTGCTCTATCACCTTGCCTCCTTATCTGATTTTTAAGCAAGAATCCAGGTGCTACATTAGCCAGCAGATATGCCAGAGTCCAGCATCAGAAGCAGATAATGAAGATAGAAAGGCCTTAACCATAAAACAAATAATTAGAAATAGGAATTGGAAGCCTCCAGTCAGCCTAGTAACTATGGAGGTCTATTAGAGGTTTGTTCCATCTTTATCAGGTCTCCTACTTTGAATTTACTGAAGAAAAGAGTGAGAAAAGACTTAAAACATTGAACTCTGGATAGCACAGGTACTTACATAATAAGTGCTGTAGAGATATATATTTAGAAGAATCAGCTTACTGATTTCATTTTTAAAACATCAGATGGTCAGTATTATTCTTTCTCCCTGTCCTTTCATATTCTTCCTGTCTTCTTTAATTCTGTGTGTCACTATCTCTTGGTTTCCATATTTTTCATATCTCACTGTCTATGAACCATTTTTAATATGAATTTGTCTTGTACTTTTCTGCTTTCGTGTAATCCCTAAATGATTGTGCTTAGCCTTCCTGTCAGCATGGTTCCCTTTTCCCTTGCATGTTTGCCCATTAGTCCATTAGCATGAGCAAGCTGTTCTGGAGACACTGAATCATTAGGAAGAATCCATCTGGCTTCAGTTATTGCTTGGTTTTGAAAAAGTATCCATAAACACTCTCAGGTTTTATACAAAATACATTATTTGATATTTGTCAAGGAGTATATATGCAGGATGAAATAAACACGTAATTCTGGGGCATGCTCTTCCTTGGAAATCAAATGATGTCAGAACCTGGGTTTGGGAACAACTAGATGAACAACTGTCTTTGCCATAGTTCATTACTATCAATTTTTATATAGATTTACCTAGGGATAATTCAAAAGTAAAATTCTTCAGGGATGAAAGAAAGTACATGATAATCAGAATATTAGCCCCCAAGAAATACCTTAGGGCACTAAGTTTATTGCAAATGTAAATAAATTAGACATAAATGGTGAGAACATTGCAGCTAAATATAGTGTAGGTTGAGCTAACTTGTCAATCCATTTCTTGGCCAATAGGAAGAGCAATAATTCCAAGTTTGAGTTTTGGAAGTGTAAATTTTAAGTCAAGACAAGAAAAAACTCTTGGGAAAAAATATGTACATGTATGTAATACACACACACACACACACACACACACACCACACACCTCAGTTTAAGGCTTACATGGTGGTGGACCCTTTTGATCCCAGCTGCTTGAGAGGCTGAGGCAGGAGGATTTCGGGTTTGAGTCCAACCTGGGAAATTTAGCAAAACCCTGTCTCAAAATAAAAAGTAAAATATAAAAGAGCTGGGGTTGTATCGCAGTGCTTGCACAGCGCACTTGGTTTAATTTAGAGAGACAGTAAGAGGTAAGTACTTAGGGTCCAGGTGACAGGATCTTTCAGTTTTCCAACATTAACTAGTTCACTTTAATATGGAATTCTTCACTGGGGAAAATCATTATGATTTAGAGAAAACATAGTCTTTATATCAAAAGCAAGAGCCACATTTAAAAACTCATTACAAATATATTGTGAAACAAAAATGATTTTGTACTTAGAGATAGGAAAGTATATTATAGTCCTAAAATAAGTCTTTAATTTTGTTTTTGAGTATGTGAATTAATTTTGGAAAGAAACGACACCTTAACATTATTCAGTCTTTCCTTTTTTTTTTCAGTGCTCTGGATTAAACCTAGGACCTTGTACATGCTAGACAAGCACTGTACCACTGAGCTAATCCCTGCCCACTATTCAGTCTTCTTTTTAATACCCTGGATATATTAAAAAACACCTTTTTTTTTTTGTCTTTTAGTTTTTTTCAGCAAAGTTTTATCATTTAAAGTGTATTGGCCTGCTGTGTCTCTTGTTAAATTCTTTGATATTTTATATTTTTGATGCTATTATAAATTAAATTAATTTTATTTTCAAGTTTGCTGTAATTGTATATTAATAAGTTTTTTCATATATACTTTGTGAATTCATCTTGCCAAATTTACTTGTTGTATTCACCTTACCAAATTCACTTATTAATCTCTAATAATTGTTTTTCATATTTCTTAAAGTTATGATTTAAAAATCATTTTTTGAATGAATAAAGACAATTTTAGTTCTTCCTTTCTGAAGTTCCTTTTACTTCCTTTTCTTGCCTTACTGTACTGAATAGGACCTCCAGTACATCTACTCCAGTGATGAGTAGATGTGGTGAGAGTGAATATTCTTGCCGTGTTCTCAATATTAAGAGAACTTGCAATATTTCATTATATAAAACATTAGCCATAGGTTTTTTTCATTGATCACCCTTATCAAATTGAAAAAATGCTTTAAATTCTTCACTTGCTGAAAGTTTTATCATGAGTGGGTGTTGAATTTTGTCAGGTGCTTCTTCTGTGTCTATTGATAGGTATAACAAAGTGATGAATCTCATTGATATTGAGTGAAAAGAACCTATCTGAAAACGTTCCATACTGTATGATGCAATTTATGTAACTTTGTGTGTGTGTGTGTGTGTGTGCGCGCGGTGCTGGGAATTGAACCCAGGGCCTTGTGGCTTGTGAGGCAAGTACTCCACCAACTGAGCTATAGCCCCAGCCCCAATGTAACATTCTTAAAGTGACAAAATTACAAAAATAAAGCACAGGTAAGTGGTTGTGATTATAAACATCCAGAGGAGTACATGTATGAATGCACAGATGGTATGCCTCTACTTTGTGTACAATCAGAGAAACAAAAGCTGTACTCCATTTGTGTACAATGAATCAAAATTTAGAAAAACAAAACAAAACAAAAGAAAAATCTCCAGAAGAAATTTCTATGGTGACTGAACAGCTCTGGATCTTGATTGTGGTATAGTTACAGTCATGTGTTGCTTAACAGCAGGGATACATTCCAAGAATTGCATCATTAGGCAATTGTGTCCTTTCGTGAACGCCTTTAGGTGATTGATATGGTACCACCATCATATGTGCGGCCCATCATGGACCAAAATGTTGTCATGTGGCACATGACTGTATATGAATCTGTGCATGTGTTTAAATGTCATAGAATTGTAAACAAAGACAAAAAGTGAATGCATGCAAAAATTGGCAAAATTCAGGTAAAGTCTGCAATCTGAATAATCATGTCATTCAATTTCCAGCTTTCTGTTAGCCCTGATCTATGTTTGCTAATGTCTAAAGCCAATTTGACCATGATTTTCTTGTTTAGGTCAAGCCTCCCAGCATTTATAAGAAGTACTGGGAAGAGTTCCCTTAGGGGGAAAAGTCTTTTATGTGTGTATCTCATCCAGTATGGTTTCTGTCTTTCAGTGATCAGAGCCCCTATATTTTGTGCCTATTTTGATCCCTTTCTCTTGTTTCCAGTTTTAAGAGAGAGTTTACATGAATTACAAGTTTATAAACTTTGGAGCAAAAATTAGCATTTATAAAGGCAGAATTTTTGCTTTTGATGAAACAGTGCATTTATATGTTAAAAGTAAATCACATAGGGAATACCTGGTTTTATATTATGATGTACCTTAAAAGATAGGTCAGGATTAAGTATATGCTTAACTTTATTTCCATGTGATTTTGGACTGAACATTGAAAAGATTCTATATTTATGTTTGAGAACCTTGTACATATCACCCAATGTTTTAAGATACAGAATGTCCAGTTTTTAAAAAGACTCCTGGATCTATTGACAAAGTATGTGGATAAAGAGCCAAGAGCAAAAAAATTGAGACTGCATTACTAGCTTTTTTATCTTTTAGATGTGACTGTGGTTTAGTTACATAACTTAAAGCACATCCAAATTCTGGAACCAGATTATCTAAGGTTGATTTCTGCCTTTGCCACATAAGATGTTGGGCAGATTTAGCAACCTTTCTGTGGCTCATATTCCTCATCTCTAAAATGGATTTTAATGCCATCTATGTCATGTTTTGTGAGTGAATAAGTTAGTAAAGTTTATGACTAAATGAATTAATGTATATTAAGTGTTTAGAATAACAGTTGTTATATGGTAAATCCTGTATGGTAGAATTGTTATCATCAGATTAGAGTTTTTTAGTAACATGACACTGTTGAAATGGAGATAATATTTCATAGGACTGTTGGTGAGGAATAGGTTAATTAATATATATAAAGCACAAAGTAAATGCTCTATATATATGACATTATCATATCCTTTAGTTAAATGAATATTATCACGTGTGCATTTATACTTGTGTCCTATGCTTATTTTGTTCCTCTCAAATTCTTTGTTAGTACTGCCTTTATACTGCAGAAATAAGACATGGTAGGATAGACATGTTTGCACAACCTCTAAGGGCGTAGAGTCAGAAATGTTTGGGGAATTTGTCACTATACTAGATGACAATTACTGGAGTCCTTATTCTGAAATTTTATAGTCTAAGTCTGTAGTTGTACATTTATAAGCAGCCAGATGTGATGCATACCTGTAATTGTACTACTTAGGAGACTGAGGCAGAGGATTCAAAGTTTGAGGCCAGTCTGGGCAACTTAGGGAGACCCTGTCTCAAAATAAAGGACCTGTAATGTAGCTCAGTGGTAGAGCTCATCCTCAGTATACATGCATATATTTTATAAGCATTATTTTTATAGTTATTCTGTTTGGTTTTATACTTCTGTTGAGAACACTGAGTTTTACTAGTTCAGTTAGACTTTAGTAGGTCATTGCATTGGAAGGAGTGTAGCTAGCTAGATTAGTATTGGCATTGGGAGATGATAATGCTGTTTAACTAGCAATTACATGAAGTTCTTGGGGAATTTTTTATTTTCATTTTCCAGTGGCTGTCAATAAAGTTTTTTAAAATTTTCTTTTAGTAGTGGATGGAAACAATACCTTTATTTTATTTCTTTATTTGTGTGGTGCTGAGGATCGAATCTAGTGCCTCACACGTGCAAGGCAAGCGCTGTACCACTGAGCTCCAACCCCAGTCCCTCAATAAAGTTTTGCCAAATATAAATGAAGCAAATGAGATTACCTATGGTTTATGGTGTTTATTAAAAATATATGTCCTTTCTATAAATGGTGAGCAGGGAAGAATTCTGAGTAGATTTCTTCTGTGATTTTATCCATTTTCTTTTGATTCTAGGTTTGGAAGGGTGACCCTGAAACTAATTGGCGGTTTATGTGCTTTGACCATTTTCTAGTACCTTCAAAATATAATTGGATTGTTTTGTCAAGTTTTGTTGGCCCATTAGCCATATTACTTTGATACTTCTACTACCTTACAACATTGAAGTTCAACTTTCAGTATATTTGTGGGTTTCTAAAAATTGGTATAGCTATATATATATATATATATATATATATTTAACCATACTGTATTTTGCAATAGATTTCTAAAATATTTGTGGGAAATTGAACAAATTTTGATCTGGCCTTACTATAATTTTTTATTTTAGATACTGGAGTAATTTTATGTAAAAAGTACAGTTATTTCATTTTGGGTAATTATCTATGGGTTATCTTGTCTAATGATCTTGATTT
The DNA here is from genome assembly GCA_020662805.1 of Glaucomys volans. Classification (NCBI taxonomy): domain Eukaryota; kingdom Metazoa; phylum Chordata; class Mammalia; order Rodentia; family Sciuridae; genus Glaucomys; species Glaucomys volans. Next base: position 425,120 of record JAJEJO010000711.1, on the reverse strand, counting down.
TCTTCTGGCCTAGCTTATAGCTATTTTTCTGCTCATTATCTGAGTCTGTGAAAGAGGTTGGTGAAAAGTGACAGACATTGGAATTTTTATCAGTTATGTGTCTGTAAATCATGAAGCAAATTGATCATTTGCATTTTAAAAATCTGTTATTTCTCTACTGAATGATTATAAACTGCTCTGTACACATACAAGTAAATATCAGATATTTATTTTGTTGTTTATACCAGCTAAAGACAGCTATGGTCAGGAAGACTGATTTCTATTCTTTTTTTAAATAAACACCAACACAAGTTAGAATGATTTTCGGAAATCAGGTATATGTGCAATAACTCTATGTCATTTTAACATAACTGGAATCTCATAGTTTTATAGATTTATAAGGAGCTTATTTAGCTGACGGTGATACTTATTGCATATGCTATTTTTCTCAGCCAAAAATTTATAAACTAGGAATACTTTAACAAATCAAATGCATATACATTTATTTTATTATCTTAAAAAGTAAATTTTAAATGAAGCCAGTATAAGGACCTTAAAATATTGGGGCATAAAACCAATTTAGCTTCATTATTGCATATTTATTAATAGAAAGCAAAAAAAAGTTTACATTATTCTTTACATTTAGAAACAATTAAGGACTGTGGGAATAGCTCATGCCTAGCATGCAGGAAGCCCAGAGTTTGATCCCAGCACTGCCAAGAAAAAAGAAAAGAAAAAACAGTTAATGCAAAGAAAGTATACATTGTTGTTTAATCTGTAGAATAAGCTTTAAATGGTAAACAAATAAACCTAGGTATGTTATTTTAAACACTATTTATTTTCAGACCTTGATAATGTCTTTAATATTAGCATAATAAATTTAAAACTTTACACAGGATCTTCTCTTACCAAAAGTACTTTAAGAAAAATCTAATTATTTTATAAAATTAATAAGATTAAATGAATATTTTTATTTTTAGGAACTCATTGCTTTATATCCATTTCTTTGCCTTTGCTTTTTAAAATTTTTATTTTATTTTTTATTGCTGGGGATTAACCCAGTGCCCTGCACATGCTAAGCATAAGCTCAACCCTGCCTGTGTGTTTTTCATTCTTGACCTTAATGGTGAAGATGCTGGCAGGCCGTTTGTGACAGAAGGTTATGGGGGCAGGAGCTCTTCTGTGGGTCAGGGTTAACCACCATCTGAATTTTGGTTCCCGGCTTTGTGGATTTAGAGAGAATTTTTGTTTCCAGGTATTTAAGGAAATTCCTATCTCATCATTAGCTTAAAAATAGCCTACTTTCAACAAAAATTAGGACACACGTGAAGAAACAGAATCTGACCCATATACAGAAAAAAAATAGCAATCAGTAGAAACTGCCCTTGAGGAAGGTGAAGCATGTAAGTAAGAAAAAAATGAATTAAGTTGGATTTCATCAAAATTTAAAACCTTTGTTCATCAAAGGACACTATAAAGAAAGTAAAGACAGTCCACAGAATGAGAGAGAATATTTTTAAGGCATATATCTGATAGTGGTCTATTACCCAAATATAAAGAGCTTTTATGACTCAACAGCAAAAAATCACATAAGCTAATTCAGAAACATAGAACTCAGCAACAAGAAAACATGTAACCCAGCTTAACAGATGGGCAAAGGAGCTGAATAGATATTTTCCCCCAAACATTAAAAAGACCAACAGGTAGATGAAAAGGTGCTTAACGTCACTAATATCAAGAAAGTGCAAATCAAAACCACTGTGAGATATCACCTCATGCCTGTTAGGATAGCTAGTATCAGAAAGACAAGAGATAGATAGCTGTTGGTGAAGGTATGGAGAAAAGGGAACCCTTGTACACTGTTAATAGTAATACATAGTGGTGGTGCTGCCATTATGGAAAACAGCAATGGGGGGTTGTAAATTTAAAATCATAATTACCGTGTGACCCAGCAATCCTGCTTCTGGGTGTATACCTAAAGGAAATTAAATCACCACCTCATAAAGATATCTGCACTCCTGTGTTCACTGCAGTATTATTCACAGTAACCAAGGTTTGCAAACAACCTAGGTGTCTATCAGTAGATACTTGGATAAAGAAATTGGTATTTAGATGATGAAATATTATTCAACCCGAAAAGGAGGAGATGCTGCCATTTGCCACAACCTGGATGGTCCTGGAGATCATTCTAAGTGAAATATGTCAGACACAGAAAGAAAAATATGACATGATTTCAGTTATATGTAAAATCTAAAAAAATATAAAAGGTCAAATATACAAAGATAGAAAATAAAATAGTAGTTACTAAGGGAAGTGGCAGAGAAGGGGGAGATGTAGGCCAAGGAATCCAAAAGTGCCAGATGTGTAGGATAAGAAGTCTAAAGATCTAATATGCAACATGAGGAATATAGTTAATAATAGGGTATTTGGGAGTTTTACTAAATGATTAGATGATAATTGCTATTGCCATAGTGGGGGAAAATGGGTAACTGTGTAAGATGATGGATGTTAATTTGCTTCACTATAGTCACCTTTTTTTTAACTGTATCTTCTCACGTGTTGAACACCTTAAATATACAGAATAAACTTTATTTTTTAAAAAACAGCTCTAAATACCTGAATTGACATTTCTCCAAATACGGTATACAAGTGGCCATTAAGTACATGAAAAGATGCCCAGTTTCATTTAGCAACTGAGGAAATGTAAATCAACACCATGAGATACCATTTCATAACCACTAGGGTAGCTATAATTGTTTTTGTTTTTGTTTTTGTTTTTACAAAGAGGGAAATAAACTATTTTTGGCAAGGATGTGAAAAATTGAAACCCTTAGGTATTGTTGAGAATTTAAGGTGGTACAGCCACTACAGAAATCAGTTTGACAGTTCCTCAAAAAATTAGTTAGGCCAGGCATGCACCTGTAATCCCAGTGCTCGGGAGGCTGAGGCAGGAGGATCGGGAGTTCAAAGCCACCCTTAGCAAAAGTGAGATGCTAAGCGATTCAGTGAGATCCTGTCTCTAAATAAAATATAAAATAGGTCTGAGTATGTGGCTCAGTGGTTGAATGCCCCTGAGTGCCATCCCTGGTACCAAAACAAGAAAAAAAAAATAGAGTTACATATGACCTAACAGTTCCTCTCCTAGTTATATACCCAAGAGAACTGAAAGCTATTCACACAGAAACTTATGTATAAATGTACATAGTAGCATTATTGATGATACCTCCAAAGTAGAAGCAACTTAAATGTCCCATCAGTTAGATAAACACAATATGGTCTCCGTAAACAGTGGAATGTTATTCAGCCACAAAAAATGATGAATATCCTAAAGTCCCCATCCTGTCTTACCACATGAGAAAGATTTTAGTCATCATTGAAAATTTCTTGTAAATTATCCTAGGTGTCTTGGCTGGGCATGGTGGCACACACCGGTATTTCTAGCAGCTCTGCAGGCAGAGGCAGGGAGATTAAGAGTTCAAAGCCAGCCTCAGCAAAAGTGAGGCACTAAGCAACTCAGTGAGACCCTGTCTCTAAATAAAATACAAAATAGGGCTGGGCATGTGGCTCAGTGGTTGAGTGCCCTGGAGTTCAATTCTTGGTAACCCTCCCCCGCAAAAAGAATCCTAGGTGTCTTTATAGAAATTACCCTAGTACAGGAGATTTCTGTTTATTATGACTTCTTCATACAGCCATCAATATTGAGCTCTTAATGTTTCTCTCATCGTAAGATGATATATCGCTGGCTAAGCATTTTAAAGTATATTATTAGAGTTGTTTATTAACTATTTGGTGCTGATTTTTTCCAATTCGCCAGTTCTCAGTTAAAGCTAAGAGCTGAATGACAAATTTATTACGTAGATCTCCCCTCCCACCAGTACTGAGGATTGAATCCAGGGCCTTGTGCATGCTGGGGAAGTTTTCTACCAATGAGCTATATCCCAGCCCTTTTTCATTTTTTATTTTGAGATAGGGTCTTACTAAGTTTCCCAGGCTGCCCACAAATTTGTGATCCTTCTGCCTCACCTTCCAGAGTAGCTGGAATTTCAGGTGTGTGCTACCATGCCCAGCTAGAAATTTTTAACTCCACCTAAGTAAAAAGTATTGTTCTGTTTCTTCAGTCCCAATCAGTTTGGTTTAGCCTGGTGCATTTGAACAGAGGTATACGTGATTTCTAGTTCCTAAAACTACTCTCTAGAGATTGTATGAGATTGGGTATAATTTTTTAATCAGTAGGATATTTCTACTTAGAAACCTTACCTCTTTTTAAAAGATGATATACAAATTGATTTCCTATAACCAGTATTTATTTTGTTAATTACCCTTATTTAAGTATCCTAATTGTCAAATATAAAGCTATTCCATATTAAATATAACAGCTCTAATAGATTTTCTTCATCAGAGGTTTTGCATTGCCCTATCTATTGTGTTTGTAAATAGAAAGCAGTTAATACTGGAATCAAACCATCAGCATATTGTTGGTGACTCTCCTGAGGCCCTTTGACTATTGACTCTTATTTTGGTAGCCCAGCCCATCTGACTGCTGTTGAATTATTGTCTATTCTCTCCTTAGCCCCAGAAGCTCAGAAAAATTTAGCAGATGTGAAACTCCAGCTAGTAGCTCTTGGGTAGTGAATGTGGGAATCATGTTTTAGATCAAGATTTATGTTACTCAGAATTATCCAGTCTGTGAGATTGGATTATTTTGATTATATATACTGCAACGTGGTTTTGTATTTCTGTAATACTGTTAAATATTGCAGATTTTTTCTGTAAAACAGTGGATATTTAGGTTTTCAAAATTAGAAAAGATCTTTTCCAATTTCTAGATTAAGAAGGTAGTTTTGCTTTGCTTTTTGTTTTTCTTTATTCTGTTGAAATTACGGGATAAATGTTTCTCAATTACAGGAAAGAATTTCAAAGCTTTTGTAAAAGATTATAGAAATTATTTAACCATAAAACCCTTAAATATTCTTTAAAAATCTTAAGTAACTGGGCACAGTGTCATGTTCCTGTAATCCCAGTGACTCTGGAGGCTGAGGCAGGAGGATCAAGGCCAGCCTCTGCAAGTTAGCCAGACCCAGTCTTCAAAAGCAGGAAGGAGAGGCACTGGAGATAAAGCAAGCACTGGTGCTTGGTAGAGCAAGCACCCCTGGGTTCAGTGCCCATTACTGGGGGGAAAAATGCAAGGGACTGGAGAAAGCTCAGTAGTAGAGTACCCCTGGGTTCAATCCTCAGTTCTGAAAAAAATTTTTTAAAAATATTAGTAATATAGCTTAATCACTTTTAATTCATCCCTTATTTATTTAACTTCTATACATTTTAGGAGTTATGTTATTAAATATATAGCGAGAAGACCTAGTAATTGCCATGGAGTTCATAATCTAGAAGAGGGGACAAAGGATTTATAGTTTATAAGCACATTGTAATGTGAAGTATATTTCCAGGGGTTCTGTTCTGTTTTGTTTGTTGGTACTGGGGATTGAACTCAGGGGTGCTTTACTGCTGAGCTACATTCCCAGTGCTTTTTTCATTTTTTGATTTGTGACAGGGTCTCATTAAGTGGCCCAGGCTGGTTTCAGATTTGGGGTCCTCCTGCCTCAGTTTTCCAGATCACGAGGATTTTAGGCATGTGCCATTTTTCCTGGTCCAGGAGTGTTGAGAATAAGTAGAATTTCAGATGGGTTATGACAGTTTCCTTGGAGACAGAGAAGACGGGTAGTTAAGGAAACTGGTTATGGCACCTGAGCATGAAGCAGGAGTTAGCAAACTTTTCTTTGGGGTTTATGCAAGCTGTGAAGTTATATCTTTCATCTTTCTTATTTATCATTTTCTTCTCTCTTACTTCTACCTTTGTAGAAAAGTTTGGTATTGATGCTTCCTTATGAAAATGCAGCATAATTTCAGTTTATATTAATAAGCTTTAAAATATTTACGTTTTATTCATATGTGAAAATGAAGTTAATGGGCATCTTCTATGATATTTGGTTCATCTTATTTATGCTTCTGTGAGTATCCACAGGAAAAATGGTGTCTACTTTAGTAATCCCAGTGTTATTCTTATTTTGTGTTTGTGTTTCAGAATGGAGGTTAGCATGATCATTGTCAGGTCTTTCCCCATCTTTTCTCTAGTCTTCCATTATCCTGCTGACCCCATCTCCTACTCTCCCATTCCCCAGTCCTGGCCACACTCACCTCTTCCAAGTTTCTCAAAGGCAGTTGTGTTCTTCCTTAAAGCTCTTTTTCTTTCTCTGCCAGGAGCACACTTTGTAGATATCATTCTCATGGCACTGTCCTTTACCTCCTTCAAATCTTTGTTTTATCTCCCCTTTTCAGTTGGATCTTTTCTAATTACCTCTTCACTTTGACTCAAGCCTCTATTTTTGCCTTGTTTTTCTGCATAGAATTATCACCTTCTAATATTTTAAATTTTATTGCTTATCCCTTTGATGATAGAAACTCTGTAGGACAGCGATTTTGTAATTGTACTCACAGATGTGTCTCTAGGACCTAGAATGGAGGTCCGCATACAGTATGACATCAATGATGGGGCTGGGGTAGAGCACTTGCCTGGCATGTGTGAGGCTCTAGGTTCAATTCTCAGCACCATATATAAATACATGAGTAAAATAAAGGTCTGTCAACATCTAAAAATATATTCAAAAATCAATGAATGTTTGTTGCTAACTTAAATTGCTGTTCTTTACACTGAGGTCCAATTAAAGGTTTTGTCTATCTGGGCACAGTGGCACATGCCTATAATCCCAGTAACTCTGCAGGCTGAGGCAGGAGTATTGCAAGTTCCAGGACACTTAGTGAGATCCTGTCTCAAAATAAAAAGTGAGATGGGCTTGGGATATAACTCAGCTGATGGAGCATCCCTGGGTTCAATCCCCAGTAGCGCCCCACCCCCCCAAAAAGAGTAAGAATGACTATAATTGAAAACAAGATAAAAGGATCTTACATTGATCTTAGAATGAAGTAATTTGGTTCCAAACTAGGATCAAAACTGTATCTGAGACTTAAGAGGAAGATGATCTTTAAAAATCTCTTGTTAAGGAAGAATTGGCAGGACATAGGTACTGATTGGAAATGAGGAATAAAAGAGAAAGAAGAATAAAAATTATCAAGAGATTGTAATCCTCAGAGTTGGAATGTTTACAAACTGTACTTTTAATGTGGAGAAATTGGAAATATGCCTTTGGGTTACACAAGATAATAATTCCATGATTATGATTTTAGGAATTACTTGTACACCTAGAAAGATATGACAGTTTGTGATCTTTAGAAAAGAGTTAGAAGTAGAGTGAATTTTGGACTACAGAAGGGATTTCCTCAGATATATTAAATAAAGCCACGTGAGAGATCCTCATAGGTTACAACATTCTTTATAGTAAACATTCCCAGCCTGACTGCCAACATACAGTGCTGTCGTTATTTCATAACTTACAATTTAAGGAAAAGCTAACAGTTTTTCCATTTAACAAGAATTTTCTGTTTTTATGAAGGTGGATGGAGTAAAAGAGAATAGTATGGTGTGTTGTTTGACGCTTTTAAAATCCAAAATGTTGTGATGATTAAAAGGCCAGAGAAGGGGTCAGTTTCTTTAGGAATACTACAGAGAGTAGTGGTTGATGAGGGACAGATCAGAAAGGATGTTTAAGCATAGTCACTAACTGGCACAACATGTGAGAGACCTGGCTGGCATGCTGGGGGAATGACTTTGTGTTCTCTGGCATCTATACCAAGATCCCAACATAGACTAAACATTTGATCCTTGTCACCTAACACATAAACACAAGGTTAGGAGTATGGAATTCAAAGTGGAAAGTACAATTCAAAGTCCAAACCTCATTTATCACTTTAACTTTAATCATATATGTATTATTTATTTTTTATCAATACAAAATCTTAAACAAGTAAAGTTGTTTTCAATTCTTTTGCAAGGTAGGGTCTGAATAATAAAACATAATTTCTCTGAATATTATTATTTGGTTTTTTACATTTACACATGAAAGTGATTTTTTTTTTGCTTTGAGAGAAAAATGCTCAGTATCTACTTATTCTAACAATAATTTCATTCTAATTAATCATAGTAATTTCATAAGGGATTATTAATTTTATTTTATAGATTTAGAAAAGAAAGTATAGGAATGATGAGTAGCTGATGGCCCTTGTGGTTTTGTATAGATGCTGATGTAGTCATCTGTTCACTGAGACATATGAGCTCTGTTTAGAAACACAGGGGCTTCTCCTCCCATTATGTGCTTGGAAAGGTCGGAAGGGGGATTTATTACTCTTATCCTTCCTTTTTAGGTGTGAAGTTTTTCAACATGAGTGGCCTTGGGGACAGTTCATCCGACCCTGCTAACCCAGACTCACATAAGAGAAAAGGATCGCCATGTGACACGCTGGCCTCAAGGTAGGAGCACTCTTTTTTTTTTTTATTTTTGGCAGAGTGTCTTTATTGTTTTCACTGCCACTTTGGAGCTTCTATTTCGTCCACTCCAAGTATGGTGGCCTTCTTCGAGTCCTACATATTCACCACATTTTCTTCCTTCCTCCAGGGTCTTTGCACATGCTTCTCCCTCAATCCACTTTGCTTCCTCTTTATTTCCTGGAATTAATACTTAGGCATCATTCAGATGTTTTTTATGGCTGTGGTCCATATTTACAGGGTTTTTGCTAGTGGTGTGATTATTTCATGAATTGTCTTCTCCATTAGAATTTAAGCTACAGTTTGGTTAAGTACCTTATTTGTTCTTTCCCCCACCCCAGTCCTGGGGATTCAACCCAAGGGCTCTCTACCACTGAAACAGATCCCCTGCCCTTTTTATTTTTATTTTGAAACAGTATCTCACAAAGTTGCCCAGGCTGACCTTGAATTCAAGATCCTTTTGCTTCAGTCTCCCAAGTTGCTGCAATTACAGGTGTGCACCACCCTGCCCAACTAGTACTTACTTATCTGTTCTTGCTCACCATTGTATGCTCAATTCCTAGCATAATGTGTGGCTTATATATGTAGTAAGGACACAGTAAATATTTGTCAAGTGAGTAAATGGTATCTTGGAAACTAAGAAATACATTATGATATCAGGAATTTAGAAATGATTATTTATGGAGTTATTTGTGAGTTAAGTATTTGGTATATGACCACCTTAAAAAGGCTAAAAGAAACTTATTGCTAACAAATACCAGATAAAGAAAAATCTCAATCAGATTAAATGAGCAGCTTCCCACCTGAAAAGAGTGAGGACTTTATTTCGTTCATCTTCTAGAACCTAGGGTAAATCTTCTCAGCTTCCACACTATTGCCATTTTGAGCCAGATAATTCTTTTTGGGGGGGTAGGGATGTTATCCTATGCATTGTAGGATACTTAACAGTATCTCTGCTTCTATGCACTAAATGCTAATAGGAGCTTATTGTGATACAATGTCTGGAAACATTTCCAGATATCCCCTGGGTGAAGGTTAAGCAAAATTTCCCTTAGTTGAAAGCCACTTGATCTGGAGACTAAAGTTGCAGACATCATTGGCTACTGCTTTTTTCTCATGGGAGGGAAAGGAAAGTGTTTTGTAGGAGGATGCCAAGTCTCAAGGATAGAAAAAGAAAAGTGACCATTTCTCTTAATCTATTGAGAGAGCTCTTACAGAAAGGCAATAATCTAAGTACTCTTAATACAAATAAATGTCCAGGTACTAGGAAGAAGGTTAATAGCAAGTTACCATCCAGATGTGTGCCATCTAATTAATGCTCTTCTTTGTGGTTACATATAAAGTCAGTTCTTCATAAAGAAAAACCTAAGAATAATGCATTTCTAATATCTTTTACATTTAATTTTTATTTGAGGAAATTTTTTAAAAATATGGAATAGAGAGCAAGAAACTATGTATAGTTACATAGTTGATATTTTGTTATATCATTAGTATTTTGTTAATATTTTATATTTATATAATTTTGTTTAAATAAAATATTTACAATGAAATTGATTTGTCTATAATTAATTTCTCCATTCTATTTAATCATTATATATACAGTTATCTATAAACATAATAGGATGTTTTTAAAATTTATATAATACTTTATATAATTTTCCATAATATACTTTTTTCAACATGGATCTTGAGATTTAAATATACATAGATTTATGGAGCCTTAGTAACTTTAATTGGTTTTAATTCATTTGTATTGCATGAATACTTCACATTTGAAAAAATCCATTTCTCTCCCCCACCCCAGTCCTGGGGATAGACATTCCTAAGACATAAGCAAATTGTTAGGAATTTTTGCTATTACAGCCAACACTGAGGCAAACATCCCCATACAGACCTTCAGTTTTATACATAAGTGTTTCTCTTTTTTTATTAGTTCATTCTAGTAATACATAGTATTAGGGTTCATTTTAGCATAATTATACAAGCATGGAGTATAATTTGCTTTAATTCAGTCCTGAGTACTTCCCCCTTTCCCTTCCCTTGACCCTTCCTTAGGCCCTTTGCCTAATCACTTTTCTGTATTGATCTTTCTTCAGTTTATTTATAGTTTTTTTAAATTAGTGCCTTCTGAATATACATAAAGGTGAGACTCACTTGATGTATTCATATATGTACATAGAAAAATTTGGTCAGATTCGTTCCACTGTTTTTCCCTTTTCCCATCCCTCCTCCTTCCCTCTCATTCCCCTACCTCTATCTCTATTGATCTCTCTTCTCTTTGCATGGAATTTCCTCTAAGGTAAAATCACACGTTCTCAGAACACTGTCAGTAGCAGAGCTAAAACCTTATACATATGAAAAAATATGGTTCTTATTTTATTTATGCTGTGCTTTCAATGGTGTGAAATTTTTGAAAATGTCTTGTGTGGAAATGGTTATTTATTAGTTTGATAGAGTTATTATAAAATTAATTGATAGAGTATTATTAAACAAACTGGGAATAATTCCTCTATAGTGAAAGATTTAATAGACCCAATACATGATTTGGTATAGTTTAAAATTTGAATTTATTTTGGGATATGTACCATTTTTTAATATGTAGGCAAATACAGTAGATAGTGGATTTGGTTCTTTTCAACGCACTATGTTATATAAATACTGTTGCTTTAAAAATATCTTAAATTATGATTAAGTAAATGATATTTTAATTATTGCCAATTATGAGGTTGTTAGCAACTGATCTTTCCCTTTTCTTACCTTTTTCCTACCACTTTTGTATGCAACCAAATGATTTTGATTATTGCAGGTTGTCTGATGACTTTGCTAAATAAACCAGTAAAGTCTGGAAAACAAAGAAGATCAATAACTTTTTAGGACATTCAGTATACTTTTTGGCAAAGTGCTGGCTATATATATGTTATCTTTTGTTCCTTTTATTTTGCTTTAAGATGAGTTTGAGTCTGCTTATTACGTTGATGAGAACATAAAAGTTGATAATTTTTTTCTATTTTCTTAGGACAAAGCTGTATACCAAAGACATTATTCTCTATTCTATTATCTGTATTTTTAAAAAGTTTACCTGGGAATAGATGCCTTTTTCTTTTGGATGAGGACCAACTAATGGTGTAATCAGAATGAAAATCAAGAATTTTTCAGATTTCTAATTATAGCTCATTTGAGGTCTAGCAGTCTGCCCTGCTTAATTTATAACAACGTTATTTGAAAATTCAGATTTTTCTATTTCAAGGAGTTACCTGGAATGTGAAGTAATTCCAGTTGCAACTAGTAAACTTACTGTCTGGTTCCTTCTAATATCTAGTAATCATTTGTTATGTATAGATATTCATTGAAGAAACCCATCTGTTATAGCTTTCATTCACTTTATGTATTTTATTGATTCATTTTCTACACTATGGTATTTTGTAATGTCTGTTTTTTAGATGTGAATTTAAATTGCTTTCTAAATCTGGTTTTATATTTTCAATAAAAAAAGGAAATAACATGATATAAATGTATGCTAACTGGTTTTCTTTGTGTTACAGCACTGAAAAGAGGCGCAGGGAGCAAGAAAATAAATATTTAGAAGAACTAGCTGAGTTACTGTCTGCCAACATCAGTGACATCGACAGCTTGAGTGTAAAACCAGACAAATGCAAGATTTTGAAGAAGACAGTCGATCAAATACAGCTAATGAAGAGAATGGAACAAGGTAAAAACAAAAATGGCTAAGTCCTTAGTTGTTACGACAGTTATAAGTGATTCTACTCTCTAATTATTAAGAAACTGTTTGACCTTCGTGATTTTATTAAAGAAATGTTTCTGTTTAGAAGCTATTTATTTTGTTGAACCTGAGTGCTTTCTTGTTATAACAAAGCGGTTTACTAAGTAAACTTGAAAACTAGTTGCCTGGGGAGGTTATAGGACCCAGTATCAGAGCAGATTGAGACAGAAGATGCAAGTCAAGTATGTGACCTGAGGCCACAGTGACTCCATAAAGAACAGTGACTTCATAAAGGGAAAACCAGCCTGCCTGAGGAAGTTTGCCTCTGCCTGGACCCTGAGAGTGAGGCACAGAGGTGGGGAACAGTCTCTGAAAAAATTCCAACTTATTGTTGAGGTTCATGTTCATACTACCCGTACTTTCTGGAAAGCACACACCACTAAACCCCTGGGTTGCCTACTAGCCACAAAGGCAAAGTACTTTGAAGGAACATTCGTACACTTAGCCCCATGAAAGTGCCATAGAAAAGTTCTTCTGAGGGTGATTTTACACTGAAAGTTTATACAACATGCAAGCAAATAATCTATGGTGAGTATAAGCACAAATAACAAATAGGAGTAGTGGGCCCCAGATCATCAGCAACAGTATGATTAGACTATAGACAAAAAACCCACGGTGATTAGTTCTATGATACAAAGATTTAAAGATTTTAAAAGCTAAAAAACAGTCCAGTGACAACTGATTTAGCAAACAGGGGAAACTGTTGGGAGAAGAATCCCAACAGGATTCTTCTGGGTACACTGAGCAGTCCAAGGGAAAAGAAATTTGGGGATGGTTCTCAAATGAAAAAAATTAGCTCCTTGACTTGCCCCCACCCCTCACACATTTTCCAGTGAGCATTTTGGAACTTCACCCTTTAATGTGAACAAAACCCCATATATTTTAGGAAAGCCTTAATATAAAAGAACAAACAAAGCAAACAAACAGAAGAAAAAGGGAACTCAGAGGAAACTGAGAATGAAGGAAGCACAAGAAATCTTAACAGACCCTCAGAGGCACAGTGAAGATGTGAAAGAATAACATTTGGAACTTAAAAACAGAGTATCTGGAAATAGCTTTACCTCTATAACATGTTTCTTCTCTTTGCCTCCTTATAACCTTCTGCCCAACCATCCAGATACACTCACCCTGAGGTATTTAAACTCACTGTTCTGTCTGAAATCTTCTTTCCTAAATATCCACATGGCTCACTCCCTTACCCCTTTCATGTCTTTGCTCAAATACATCTCAGTGAAATTGTCCCCAACTACCCTATTTAAAATTAAGGAAAATCTATACAGTTTTGTACCTTTAGACCTCTAAATTTTTCTTGATTAGTACTTCTTATGTCTGACTATAAGATAATTTGATGAAATTCCTCAGAAATAAACAGACAAGGAATGGAAAGCAAGAGAAAAGGTAAGAAATTATAGGATTGGTTCAAAAGGTGTAACATAATGATTAATATCAGAAAAAAAGAACAGACTAGATAGAGGTGAATAAATGATAAAGAGGATTTTTTTCCTTAACAAGAAAAGTGAATCAGGAGGCATTATAATACCAGACCTTAAACTATACTTCAGAGCTATAGTAACAAAAATGGCATGGTATTGGCACCAAAATAGACAGACCAATGGAACAGAATAGAATACACAGAGACAAACCCACAACAATACAGTTATCTCATACTAGACAAAGGTGCCAAAAACATACAATGGAGAATAGATAGCCTTTTCAACAAATGGTGCTGGGAAAACTGGAAATCCACATGCAGCAAAATGAAATTAAATCCCTGTCTCTCACCCTGCACAAAAATCAACTCAAAGTGGATCAAAGACCTAGGAATTAGACAGAGACCCTGCTCCTAATAGAAGAAAAAGTAGGCCCAAATCTTCATCATGTTGGCTTAGGACCTGACTTCCTTCACAGGACTCCTAAAGTGCAAGAAATAAAACGAAGAATCACTAAATGGAATAAATTCAAACTAAAACGTTTCTTCTCAGCCAAGGAAACAATCAACAATGTGAAAAGAGAGCCTACAGAGTGGGAGAAAATCTTTATCACATGGACATCAGATTGAGTACTAATCTCCAGGATATATAAAAAACTCAAAAACTTGACACCAGAAAAACAAATAACCCAATCAATAAATGGGCTAAGGAAATGAACAGACACTTCACAGAAGAAGAAATAATCAATCAACAAATATATGAAAAAATGTTCAACATCCCTAGTAATTAGAGAAATGCAAATCAAAACTACTCTAATATTTCATCTCACTCCAGTCAGAATGGCAATTATCAAAAATACAAGCAGCAATAAGTGGTGGCAAGGATGTGGGGAAAAGGGTGCACTCATACATTGCTGGTAGGACTACAAATTGGTGCAACCACTTCAGAAAGCAATATGGAGATTCCTTAGAAAACTTGGAATGGAACCACCATTTGACCCACCTATCCTACTCCTGGGTCTATACCCAAAGAACTTAAAATCATCATACTCCATTGATACAGCCACATCAATGTTTGTAGCAGCTCAATTCATAATTGCTAAACTGTGAAACCAACCTAGATGCCCTTCAGTAGATGAATGGATAAAGAAACTGTGGTATATATACACAATGGAATATTACTCAGCCTTAAAGGAGAATAAAATTTTGACATTTGCAGGTAAATGGATGGAACTGGAGAATATCACGTTAAGTGAAATAAGTCAATCCCAAAAACCAAAGGCCAAATGTTTTCTCTGATATGTGGATACTGATTCATAATGGGGAGGGGGCAAGGGGAGAATGGAGAAACTTTAGATTGGGCAGAGAGGAATGAGGGGAGGGGAAGCGGGTACGGAGATGGGAAAGATGGTGGAATGAGATGGACATTATTACCCTATATACATGTAAGATTACATGAATGGTGTGACTCTGCATCGTGTAGAACCAGAGAAGTGGAAAGTTATGCTCCATTCATGTACAGTGAATCAAAATGCATTCTGCTCTCATGTGTAACTAATTAGAACTAATAAAAAAATGATAAGAGGATTTTTTAAATTTCCTACAACTGAAAGGATATGTTTCTAGAGTGAAACCACTTGTGCAGTACCCAGCACAATTAATGAAAAAAATCTCACATTGATATACAATTTAGTTTTTAAAACAACAGGAAGAGAAAAAAAAGAGAGAAGAAAAAACAGGTCTTAAACATACAATATTGCTTTTGGAATGGGTTCTAAATAACTTTGAAAACTAGACTTACTAGACCTAGAATTCTGTATTCATCCAAATTTTTATAAGTGAAACATAGATATTTTCAGACACCTAGTCTCAAAAATCTTATCTCCTAATGCACCTTTTCCAGAAATCTCTATCAAAGCAGGTAGTAAAGAAAAAAAGCTTAGGATCTTAACCCAGAGAAACTGTGAAATCTTAATGCTGAAGAAACTAAAAGGAGACCCAAGATTACAGTTGTGCCACACGCTAAAAAATAGCCAGCTGCAGTGGAGCAGGTGGATAGAAGACTCTAGGAGAAATATTTCCACGAAAAAAAAAAAAAATAAGAAAGACATAGGAACACCTAGTAACTGAAAAAATGATATAAAATTTTAAACTCAGGAGGATAATTTAAGGATGATTTAAACTATACTGAAAATTTGGAAATTTGAAACTACATACAACATTAAAGACATGTAAATACTAGCACATACCTTGGCTTGCTTGTTTTTGTTTAGCCACAGTAACATAGATACTAAGTATTGATTGCTGTAAGAATTGTTTAACCACATACATTGAGAGGAGGGGAAATGTATATGTAGCAGGTTGGTGTAAGTTAAATTCTTACCTTTCATGATTGCTGTCAATAGAATATGTCTGTGGAGGGCACAAACATAAGCAGAGTACAGCAAATAAGCTTGTTATTGAGAAGTATGGAGTACATTAATAGAATATCAGCCAGGCTACTGCAGCAAGATACCCAAATGCAATGACTTTATCAAGACAGTCTTGGGTAGGTGCCATGGATTCCATTGATGGAATCCTGTCTTTTTTAGTCTGCCATTCCTAGGGCATTGCCAGTATCCATGTGGTCAGCAAGGCTCACCTGCCCGTGTCTCAGCTGATAAGAATTCGAAGACCTGTCTCCTTTGTTTTACACACAAGACTCAGAAATTACACATTGCTTCTGTTCACATACCTTAGGACAGAAACTAGTCATAATGAATCCTGTCTTAGGTTTTCTCTCAAATTGTAAATGTTTTGCTTTTCATATACTCTGATTTAACCAACATGAATTTGATGGGTTTTGATTTTTAGAACTTGCCTTTATGGGAATGAAGTCTTTTTGGATGTGTGATTTTAAAAGTTTCTTTATTGCAGAAAAATCAACAACTGATGATGATGTACAGAAATCAGATATCTCATCAAGTAGTCAAGGAGTAATAGAAAAGGAATCCTTGGGACCTCTTCTTTTGGAGGTAAATGTCCTCATTGACCCAGAAATTAAAATCTTTATTCTTGCCAATTTGGTTTTTTCTTCATCTTCTTTTATGTCTCATATCCAATTAATAAATTGTGAAACAAAGTCGTGTTTTTAATAACTTTTTATAATTAATTTATTGTGAACTACATGATAGTTGCTCCTATTTCAGAGTTAAATATGAATACTGAACATGAGAAATTTTCATAAAGTTGTTTCAGGTTGTCAGATGAAGCCCACTACATGACTTTGTCTTTATTTCTGGGATGGTTAGAACTACCTGGGAAAATAAAAGATTAGCATTGTTTTGCTAGCTAGTGCTATCTATACATACTACAGAATTTCACTTTAAAGTGAAGATTGCCTCACTTTATTGGAATTAATATTGTCATGGAAGGTTTTCTGAATAAAATTTTTTAAATTGCTTATATAAACATTCTAAGGGAATTAACATCAAACTCTGTAAAGTGAAGAATTTTCAAACTTGAATGACCTTGTAATTACTTTGTAATTTTCACTACTGTCTCTCCTGATTTATATCTTTGTATTTTCAGCAATTAAATTTTGTTTCCAGGCAGGCTCATTGCTTTAAATGCTTTCTCTCATACATGAATGTTTAGAGCCACATGTAAAAAAATTCTCAAAATTCAGTTCTTGCTTTTCCAGCCCCAGAATGTATTGTATTCATGTTGCTTCACTCATCCTACAGAGCTGACACCCAAATATGTCCTTCTTGCCTTTACTTCTCCCCATACTCCATTCCTGTACTTAAATAGGCTGCCCTCCTCTTAGCAACTTCCCCTCAAACGTCTAAATTCTTCATTTCTCATCCACATTATAAAAGCATTTTGTTACTTTAGATTTGATTTTAATGATTTTTATTAGGGAACAGCACCCAATTTTGTAAAATATAAAAGACATTTGCCATTGAAGTATAGAAACTACTGTGAGCAAATTCATATCTGTGAACCAGAGGGACAGGGAAAGATACTTCATGAAATTGAGGCTGATTTTTTTTTTTTTTTTTTTTTTTTTTTTGCGGTTCTGGGGATCGAACCTAGGGCCTTGTGCTTGCAAGACAGGCACTCTACCAACTGAGCTATATCCCCAGTCCAAGGCTGATTTTTTAAAACGGTGTTCTTTCCACAACCTGTCAGATAGATTGCATGACACAAGACTGCATCTTAGAAAACAGTGTTTTAATAGTGTAGTAAAAATGTTGATGGTAGACTCTAGGTGGTAGATATACACATATTCACTACACAATTCTTTCAACTTTGCTGTATTTTGAAATTTTTAATTTAAGATGGAGGAATAAATGGAAAAAAAAAAGGTCCCACTTCTACCCTCATCTCTGCTCCCTGTTCACCACTTGCCTACTACTCAGTTGCAGCTGGGCCTCTTCTGGAAACCTGACCTGACCTTTCCTAGCACTACTCTGCAGAAGTTATAGACTTGTCTCTTCACCCCTTCTAGTTTTTGTGGGAATTATGCGTCTTAGCCCTAAGTTATTAAACTGGCCCAGAACTTTATATCTCCTTTCAATTAATTAAATCATATATATATATATCTTCATATATTGTCATTTGAGATGCTGAAGAAGTATTAGGTATGCAGGTCCTTGAGAGTTCCCCTAGGGAAACAATGATCATTTGGATCTTAATCTGTCCACATAGTCCTCAGTAAACAGATCAACAAGGAGTTCAAGTAGATTATCAACAACTGAATAAAGCACAGCTGGAAACAGAATGGTACTACTTTTACTTTAATTGATGTTAAAAAAATGTTATTTCTGTATCAGAAAAGTCCAAATACTTTCAAGTCAGCAGACAGTGATAGGAAAACATTCACTTAAAACCAATTATAAGAAGAGAGTGAGTCTACTACACTAGAGGAAGGAAAAGGGAAATCATGAACTGAAATCAGTTTCTATGCATGAGTATGTAGGGATGAACCCAACTACTATGTATAATCTTAAAGCTCTAATTCAGAAAAAAAAAATGTGGATTTTTTTTCAGCTGATGCATTTGTTACCCTGAAAACCATTATGAATGAAAGGAAAACTAACACACATGAATTAAATGTTGTTAGATGAGCATGTTCAAATACAAAAAAGCACATCTAGAAATTTGAAAATAGAATAGAAATTTATTTATGTTGTTGACCTCAAGAAGCTAGTGATATTTTTATTGATGAACTGTAGGTATGTGAAATAGAAACTTTAGAATTACTGAATTTGATAGACTTCAAAGTTGCTTTCATCGACAACCTAATCTTTTCTATCCCTTCTTTATAATTTACAACAGCTAGCCCAGTAAGTGGTAGAATAATTGCCAAGAGATTTTCTATTACATTATTCAGGCTTCAGTCTAGAGCTGCACTGTTTAACATGATAGCCACTAGCCATACATGAATATTTAAATTTAAGTTAAAAGAATTAAAAATGCAATGTCTCAGTTTCACCATCCACATTTAAAGTGTTCTGTTATCTACTTGTATGTAGTCCTCTATTGGACAACTGAGATACAGAGATTTCCATTACTGCAGAAAGTTCATTTGCATAGCTTGCCCAGATGGAATGTTACCACTTCTGAAAAGTGACCCAGTGTTCAACATAGTATGAGAAATTCTCACTGTGCAGTATTTAGTTTATTCCTCTTATTACTTTAAACATAAAGGCAGCATGAGTTAAGAAGGAAAGGTAGTAGAGGAAATTTCACAACTGAAGAGAGAGTTGTATTAGAATTTATTTATTCAGCAGATCTTTGATGAACACCTACTGCATGGAAATCTACTAAATGGTTTCATGATCCCATCATGGACTCGTTGTTAAAATTAAATAGTTCTCAAAATGAAAATTGACAATTAGTAGTTTTTTTTTAAGCTCCTGATTTCTATTATTGTTTCCTGCTAAATTCTTCTGCCTCCTTCCTACTCAAAACTTACCTTTATTTCCCCAACCCTCCTTATTTCTCATTCCCACCAAGAAAAATTCTGTTTCAGTTCATGAGGTCTCCCTATACTCTGCATGTACATTCAAGCTTCTTTGCCTTCCCTAACGCCATTTTTTGCATTTCTGTGTGGCTTTGGAAACCTAGCCACCCACTCCCTCTTCCTTGAAATACCCCATGACCTCTTGAATGGTACACTTGTCTTTGACTTTCTGGCTACTCTTTACCCTCTTTTTCAGATTTTTCCTTCTTTAACTTCCTCATAAATGTTCTTATCCCTCAGAATTCTAACCTTGGCTCTTTTCCTTTTGTTGTTCTGTGCATATTTCCTTGGAAGTTTTATCCAAGTCTGTATCTATGTCTGTCAAGCATATTTGTGTGTGTGTGTGTGTGCACATGCATATATGAATGTGTGTAATATCAATTCTCTGATTTCAGACAGACACCAGTTCTGACTAAATTACCCAAATGTGAGTTATGGGAGTGCTTGGAAACAGGATGAAACCAGCGCATCTTGAGGAGGCTAGAAAGAACATCCAGGTGGTGTCCTGCTGCTAGAATGCACTCAAGCCAACCAGTTCAGTCTCTGTAATTCTCTTCAAGGTTCCCACTTAGGGAGGAAGTCTCCCAATAGATGCTAAAGAATCCCACAAGACTTTATTTAATGGGGAAGAAGTAATTCCCTGTGGAAATTCTTTGAAAGGGTAAAAGATAACTGTACTTTGAAATGAATAAAGAAGAAACCCAAATGATTACTTTGTGTATGGTTGAATGGAAGAGGTCTGTCTTTAACCCAGATCTCTTTTTTTTTGGTGGGGGTGCATCCCAGGGATTGATCTCCAGGGCACTTGACCACTGAGCCAGCCATATTTTATATTTTATTTAGAGACAGGGTCTCACTGAGTTGCTTAGCACCTTGCTTTTGCTGAGGCTGGCTTTGAACTCATCATCTTCCTGCCTCAACCTCCTGAGCTGCTGGGATTATAGACATGTGCTACTGCACCCAGCCCATATCTCTCTTCTGTCTCTTCATTGTATCCTGCTGCCATTTGTACATCTCCAGTTGTCTGTTCTGCAGTTATTTCAAATATAACATTTCTAAACATAAATTTATAATCCTTTATTTCCTATCTTTAAAAGGGTGGGAATAGAAGGTAAGGATTTTCCCTTTTCTGAGGAACAGGCACTTTTCTACAGAGTCCTGAAGTCATTAATGAAGGAGTTGCTCCCACAGCTGCTAGAGGCCATCAGATGCTGTTTGTTCTGCCCCCTGTCAAGTTCTCTTCTATCACTTCCACTGCCGTTGCCTCAGTTTAGGCACTTATTTGAACAAATGGCATGATAACATTGTACCTGGTCTTCCTTGGATCTGACATAAAAGCAGATCATGTCACTCCTTGTCTTCAGGATAATTCCCATTGCCTTCAGGATAAATTCCTTATTTTTTGCTTTGTCTTGAAATTAAAAAACAAAACAAAACTTTTTTCTATTAAATGTAACACAGATATTACAAATACATAAAAGAACACTTTTTAAAAAAATCTCTGAACTATTTCCTCTGTCTTCTGTGTCCTTTCCTTCCTGGTCCACCTGCATTGCTCCTCTGTCCTTCAAGCCTCAGGTCAGGTGTAATGTCAACTCCTTCAGGAAACCTCACCCAAGGGATGTTTATCCCTTCCTCGGTGCAGGAGCCTGACTCTGTTTTTAACTTTTGTGAATTCCTCTCTTGTACTTATAACTGTGTGTAATCTTTTTCCTTTCAGAGACTCCAAAGATACTGACAATTATGTGTTTTATTCCCAGAATTTTGGCCAGTAACTAAATCTTACATGATAGTCTCATTTAAAGTCAGGCCTCTGTGAGAAGCCTTTGCCATTGTGAGCCCAGCTATGAGATACACGGTGTTTCTCTTTGGTGTTCTCTTTAAAGGGCAACACCCTAAGCAGGGGGAAAAGCTCTCAGATTGATTTTGTTGTACAGGCAAATGTGGACAGGCATTTGTTCTCATCTCTGTGTGCTGCACAACGTAAGACCAGCTGTCAGGACATGGAGGAACAGGAAGATTCCTCCCCAAGAGCACACACGGAATTCATTATTTACACAACATGAGGGAAACTTATAAAACAGGAATAATTAATAGCTGATCACATTGATCAGACATACTTTTAGACAGTTTAGATCTTTGCATATTCATAGGAATAGTTTCAAACAATATTCCCTGAAATGTTACCCATCTCTTTGGGGTGGGATTTTGGCAAATCTACTATTTGCTTCATTTACATATTTAAAATTTTTGTTTAAGTATATATTTCATTTAAAATAAAAACAAAAAATTAAGGAAGTTAAGTTATATTTAGCTGGGCCCGGTGGCCTCCTGAGCCGCTGGGATTACAGGTGTAGGCCACTGACCCAGCTGAAATTTGTCTTTTCTAAAAAGAAAATGAATAGACCTCAGTATTGTTTGGCAGCTGTTTTAAGTATTTTGTCATAAATAACAATAGACTCTTATGTGATACAAAGGATTTTAATGATTATTTTATACCCAAAATTTGATAAATGTTTCTGTTCTTTAAAGGTCATTTTTATTGCTTATACATTCTGTAGCAAGTAAACTGCAACATGTTGCAAATAAATGGGAAGATTCCACATAAGTACCCTTGTCAACCTCAGGATTCCAGGGTTGTGGCCATCTAGACTGAGTGAGGCTCCAGAGTGTTTTTGTTTGTTTAGTAAGCTTGGTTTCTTCTGTGTATTTTAGATTACAATACAAACAGAGGTTCTAGCTTTTCCCCTGCACCCTCTGGACATAATATGCCTGTTGGAGCACTTTTGTCTCTTGTAGGAGGCCCCTGGGATTTGGTTCCTGTCCATTCTGCTGACTCTTCCTGTCACTGGCTTGCGCTGTGCCATCTCCTGTAGCAGCTCCACACTGCTTATGCCTTCTGTGCCATGCTCCCCATGTCTATAGTGTCCTTCCCTCGGTCCTCTTCCCCTCCCCACTGTGCCTTTTATAAGTTGGGTAGGGCTCTGTAAGGAACCTTTCATTGCAAAGTAGGTATCGTTCTTTGTGCTTATAGAATATTTTGAGTGCATCTCTGCTACTGCATTTTTCACTGATACATTATTATATTTAGTACCTCTGTCTCTCACTGTACCACAGATCTCTTGAGGGCAGAGAACAGGTATTCACTAACACACTTTAGAAATTTTTATAACTGAACAAATGGGATAATCACTTCACATCTGCTACCTTAAAATTTCATTCTTTTTTGGGTGGATTTCTGTTTTTGAGGTAGTCTAAGTTGCCCAGGCTGACCGCAAACTCATGATCTTCCTGCTTAGCCTCCCAAGTAGCTGGGATTATAGACATGTGCCACCCAACCTGTCTCATAAAATTTATTTCTAGGGAAGAAAGTTGACATAGTCTACTTGAAACATTAGCATATAGTCTGTTTAAAAATCCTGTCCCCTCCATAGAGGGGAAACGCTATAGAAAAAAAAAATTGTGTTTATTTTTAGGGAAATATCTGCTAGGTAGCATATCATCAATCACTTACTATAGAAAAGGCTACACTTGGGAAACTTGCCTTTTGTAAAAAGGAAAATGAATAAACTTCAATGTTGTTAGGCAGCTGTTTTCAGTATTTTGCCACAAACAACAGACTCCTGTGTGATACAAAGGGTATCTTCAGCAATCCCTCCTTTTAACTTGACATATATAGGGAGAGAAATATATGTTTACTTTTCTGTTATCTTTTAACCTCCCTGTCTCTTAATTCTTTTTTTTTTTTTTCTTTTTTTCTTTTTGGCTTTGCAGGCTTTGGATGGATTTTTCTTTGTTGTGAACTGTGAAGGGAGAATTGTATTTGTGTCAGAGAATGTCACCAGCTACTTGGGTTACAATCAGGAGGAATTAATGAATACCAGCGTCTACAGCATACTGCACGTGGGAGATCATGCAGAATTTGTCAAGAATCTGCTACCAAAATCACTAGGTAGAAAAAAATTCATTTTTAAAAAGAGTACTAACTTTTGATGACTTCTTCCTTCATAATATATATGACGATATGTGATTATTAAATGTATAACAATATTATATATACTGTTATAGTACAAAATAATATGCATTTAGAATATTTTAATATAGTTTCAGCTTTGGGTATGTTGAGTAACTGATAAGAGAGGAGGCATTGTCTTCCTCTATTATTATTGTCTGTGTTCTTGTGATCTTGGACAGTAGTGGGAGGCAGAGCAGTTAGTTGCCTTGCCACGAGAAAATTCACTTTGTTTTCAGTTTTGATTATGTCCAAGAAGGGACATATGAACGTATTCCACTACCCTGCTTAAAGAAAAAGAAAAGAAAGAAGAGAGGGGAGGGATATATTGCCATATTATATACCTGTTAAAATTAACGTTTTTAGATATAAGTGCTTTCAACTCAGCAGTGCCAGGGGTGATTGAATGGCTTGTCCACTGCCAAGGACTCCAGCTGAGAGGATGGATGGATTGGTTTCCAGTTGATGTTCCATTCATTAAGCTGTGTGTCTTCGGGCAGGGCTGTATCCTTAGGAGTTAAGTCACTTTTACTAAGTCTCAGAAGGCATGGATGAACTAACAGCAGCCATTTGTTTACTTCTTAACATTTTAGGTTCCTACTAAAGCTTTCCAGTGTTGAAGTTTCAGTTACTTCTAGTGATTGGATTCCTGTGTTTCTATATGAGTGTTTTCAATAGTCAGTGTACATTTTATGGACAAATGGGAAGTATACGATATTTTCCATCATTTATTTAATGAGCTCTGAAATAAGACCAATTTGTTACACAAATAAATTGATCACACATCAGTTTTTCACACTGATACTACATCATGAAGCATCTGAATAGTAGAGTTAGGGTTGCAGGCAACATTTAGAATGAAAACTGAGGCAGACAATAGGGAATCAAACAATTTAATGTTCCCCTAACATCACTGTGGGTAATACTTAGATTTCTTTCCCTGGCCCTGGACTCTAGATTTCTTATGTTCTGTATTTCCCCAAATTTTAAGGACTACTGATATGTGGATTTAACTTAGATATAGCATTTTATTTTTACATTTAAAAAATTTCATTTTCTTATCTGTGGTAACAAGGTATCTGTTGGGTTTAAGAATTTGCCTGGTTAGGAGAACTGAGATCATGGAAAACCAAGCTGAGCTATCTCTGCCTCCTGAAGAAAGGGCGTATTGTTTGTGGAAGGGCCAAACATTCTCTTCCCACCATGGTTACTGCAGATCTGTGACTATTCAGGTTGCTCCCAATCACTGCCAGGGAGTAAATATGGAGGGCACATTATCTAAAAGTTGACTTGTTGGTAATGCTCCTGCTGGCCACATACAGGACTGTGATTCTCAGCTGGCTTAACAGTCCTTGCCTGTTCTCTGAGCAGCCTCCTTCCACAATAGGGTGGGAGGTGAGACTTCTGCTGCCTGGGTGCTTTTCTCTTATTCCCCCAGAGAATGAAAGAATGGAAACGTGATAAATAATGTAGTTTGACTGCCTCTGCTGCTGAGCACAGTAGACAAGCACACAGTAGGGCAAGCTCAGTATAGAGAGTAGATCAGCGGGTGGTTAATCACCATTTGTTATCAAGGAAAAATTTTGAAGAAAAAAGTTAAAAACCAAATTGTTTTAAAAGTGTTTCTGGATTTGCTATCTAAAAGATTTCAGTATCTAAAATCCTCACTTTTTGAGCCAAGCATGGTGGTGCTTACCTGTAATCCCAGCGACTCAGGATGCTAATGGAAGAGGATTGCAAGTTTGAGGCTAGCCTCAGCAATTTAGCAAGACTGTCTCAAATAACGCGACCAAAACAAAAAGGGGTGGGATATAGTTTAATGGTAAAGTGTGCCCTGGGTTCAATCCCCTGTGCTGGGGAGGAAAATAATAATATAAAATCCCTGCTTTTGAACCACAGCATTTTTTTAAATGAAGAAATAAAATCTGAATACTGGGAGGCTAGCATGGTGAGATTTTGTCTTGAAGGACAAATATGCACAGATGTACTTGTACAGATGAGTATAAAAAGATTATATTGTAAAAGACTAAGATGTTAGTGAACACAGACATACCTGCAAAATTCTAATAAATTGAAAATTGAAGTTTGAAAAAAATTTTAAATAGTTCTACTCATAAATACATGGCATTTGTGTCTCAAGTGATGCACACATCATAGTGGCTAAGAGAACAGGCTTTTTGGTGTTAAACAGGCATGGATAATGCTTTCGTCCTCTACCACCTACTAGCTATGTGACCTTGGACCAAATACCTGACCCCACTCCTTTTCCCCAGATCTCATCCTTCATAGAAATGTTGAGGAATAAATGATGCTTAACGTATTGCCTGGCTGAATTCCCTTTAAATTGTCACTTGTTATTACTGCTATTATTGGCTCTATCTAAATGTTTAGAGCTTTTAATTTTATGAATGATAGATCTATAGTAGATATATAATGATACATTATTCCGAACAACTTGGTGTTTTAGATTAAGTTTTTAGCTTAGAAGTTGATGTCACAGAAGGACAGTCTTGTCCTTTCATAATACATCCCTTAGTCTGATCCATAAAAATTGATCTTTTTTTTAAAAAACAGATCACATTTAGAAGGAGAATTTAGTGCTCAGCTCTTCTTAAAATTGTAGCTGCTACTTCTGCCTTTTAAAAAGGCTTTTATTTATTTTATAACACTTTGGTTTTATTTACATTTCCAGTTCACAATGTTTTTTAACATTAGCCATAGCATTTAACCTTTTTAACAAGGAATCATGATGAGAAAAAGAAAGCAGCAATTCTATAAAGATTAGGTAAACTGCTTTCCAGCTGGATAATTTAAACTAAGTTTTGTCAGAGTTTATACCTGAGTCTAGATCTGTCATTTTGATTCCATTCCACAGAGAACACAGAGCTTTGTGTGTAGCCCAATACACTTTATTTAGGTTCAAAAAAGTTATAAACTATGTCAGAGTAAATTAATTTCGATAACTTTAAGGAAATGTAATTTGTATTATAAAATATAGGGGATTTATTTTTAATTTTATTTACATATTTATTTTTTGTACTGAGGATTTAACCCAGGGGTACTTTACAACTGAGCTGCATCTCTAACCCTTTTTATTTTTTATTTTGAAACAGGCCCTTGCTAAGTTGCTAAGGCTAGCTTTGAATTTGCAGTCCTTGTGCCTCTGCTTCCCAAATTTCTGAGATTATAGGTGTGCTCCACTGTACCTGGCTTTTAAAATATAGGGGACCTAGAAAAGTCACCTAAGATATTTATCACCATATATTGGAGGAAGACTATATGATAACTAGTATTGCTTTAGGAAGATGTAAGTCAGTCTCAGGTGTACACACCTGTAATTCCAGTGACTTGCGAGGCTGAGGTAGGAGGATAACAAGTTCAAGACCAGCCTAAGTAACTTAGTGAGACCCTGACTCAAAAATAAATAAATAAATAAATAAATAGGGCTGGTATGTAGCTTGTTAGTAAAGTGCCCCTGGGTTAAATTCCCAGTGCCACAAATTAGAAAGTAAAAAAAACGAAAAAGATACGATAGTTGATGTTTTAGTCAGCTTTTTTGATATTGTGACTGAAGGACCCCACCAGAACAATTGTAGAAGAGGAATTATTTATTTAGGGGTTCACAGTTTCAGAGGTCTTAGTCCATAGAAGGCTGACTTCATTCTTCAGGGCTCAAGATGATCATAGCAGAAGAGTGTGGCAGAGAGAAGCAGCTCATATGATCAGGAAGCAAAGAGAGGTCTCCACTTGTCATATACAAATATATACCCCAAAGCCATGACCCCAATTCCACCTCCTCCAGCCACACCCTACAACTTCAGTTACCACTCAGTTAATCCTTATCAGGGCATTAATTCACTGATTGGGTTAAGACTCTCAACCCAATCATTTCTCCTCTGAACCTTCTTGCATGGCTTCACATGTGAGCTTTTGGGGAACATCTCACATCCAAACCATATAAATAGTTGACATATAAATTGTTACCAACATTACTTTCGTTGTGATCATTTCTCAACGTTTTAAAAACCTCTCAAAAAGTCTTACACTTTTGTTACAATAGGTTATGAGATTAAACTTGAAGGAAGTGTATTCTCTTCCTCGATACCATCTGTTCTTCTCTTGGCTCCTTATGTTCCTCTTACTCTGAGCCTCCCCTCCACCCTTTCTTTTTTCTCTACCTTTTTTCTTTTTACCTAAACTAAGTGGAATTTGATGTTTAACTTAATTTCTTCTAGCAACATTTAGCAAGTAGCTTTCTTTGCAAATGCCATTACTAAGTTGAAACTTTCCCTGTGACTAAATAGATATGGGTAAATATCATTCAAACTAAGTGACAAAAACTTAAAATTGTTTTTTATCACTGGGTCTTATTTATTGTAGTTGGAGAATTTTCCTAAGAATTAGAGCACTCAATCAGTTTATTCCATTGCATGAGAGCTCTAAAAAATAAATTAGAATGCTAATTTTTACATTAATTTTAACTCCCACCCCTGTAGCTGATATGTTTTTCAGAAGTGGAAGGAAAAGGGGCCTGATCAGAAATCCTATACAAATAAATCAGACATGCATGTAAAATGGCATCCATAGCTCTTTATTTGTACCATTGTGCCCTCAATGGAATAGAAACCTTTTTTTAAAAAAAGAAGTAGTATGTGTTTATGGTAAATGGAGACCTGAAATGATTGTTTCTATAAAAATAATTAGCTTGATATTTGATTTATAGTATCAAAGGGTCTTAGGTGTTTTATTACAGAATTTTAGAGTGAAAATGAGAGATAATGTGATGGATCCCTTTATTTTTAAAGATGAAGCAACTGGAAATCAAAGATTAATTAACCCAAACCTCACAGCTAGCAGAAGCCAAGATCCCTTACTCCATTATAGGTTTGTTTCCATGCTTTCCTCTAATAGTTGTAGAGTGATGAGATAGAAAAAAGAGAGTGGGTCAACAGAGAGTGTAGTTTAAGAAAACAGGTGGAGATGGTGAGAAAGCAGCCTTACAAACCCTCCCATCCCCTAATGACCTCTATGGTTTGACTATGACACTGCAACTAGAAATCATGGCCATTTGCACAGTGATTCCTACTTGAAATGCACAGATGCTTTTTCTATAACTGAATTCAATTTTC
Organism: Glaucomys volans; assembly: GCA_020662805.1. Taxonomy (NCBI): domain Eukaryota; kingdom Metazoa; phylum Chordata; class Mammalia; order Rodentia; family Sciuridae; genus Glaucomys; species Glaucomys volans. Next base: position 396,346 of record JAJEJO010000711.1, on the reverse strand, counting down.
TTACATCCATTCAGGTAGCATGTCTTTTTTTTTTTCCTTTTTTTTTAGTAATCTTTTTTGTATAATTTATTGTCTGCATTGCCCCATATGAACTGTGCTAGTTAAAAAAATATAAGAAAAAGGGTTAAGAAACCAACATGCTTTCTACCTATTCTTTGTGCTCCCCCCACCCCCAAGCAACAGACTCCTTGAAGAAATGTTGAATCATCTCCCCAAAAAGGTGCACATAAAACCTGTCCTTAAGGATCCATGATAGCCTGGTGAGGACTCCCTCCTTAACAGTGTAGTTCTAGTTTTTAATCATTCTGTCATCTCCAAGGTATAACTGGCAACAAACAGAAAAGTCCATTAATTAGCTGCTATAAAATTCTGAGCACAATATTAATTTTGAATTTTCGTCTTAATATATTAGGCATTTGTGAGAGGGAGAACCTACACATTTTCTTGGGAAGTGTTATGATTCCTAAGTGGTAGGTGTTTAAGTTTGCTGAGAAACATAAGTACCTTGTTGCCTTAGGATATTGTTAGATCTGAAGTGATCTTTTAATCTAATTTATCTAATTGACCAAATGACTTGAAGTATATCTTTTGTGTCTTTGGAGTTTGTACCTTTTCACATTATTCACAAGCGCATATATCAATTTTCCTTCCCCAGTAAATGGAGTTCCTTGGCCTCAAGAGGCAACACGCCGAAATAGCCATACTTTTAACTGCAGGATGCTAATTCACCCTCCAGATGAGCCAGGTACTGAGAACCAGGAAGCCTGCCAACGGTATGAAGTAATGCAATGTTTCACGGTGTCACAGCCAAAATCAATTCAAGAAGATGGAGAAGGTAAAGAATAATTTTAAAATGTTTGCTTTTTCTGTGACTTGAAGGAACAGGGAGGGAATTAATTATAAACTGCCTTCTTCAGATATCATTTTTGTTTATTATATGTTGCAGCAATTCAGTTTGCTTGTTCTCTTTCTTCTTTTCTTCTTTTTTTTCTTTTCCTTTTTCTTTCTTTTTTTTTTTTTTTT
>JAJEJO010000711.1:225091-395223 GCA_020662805.1 Glaucomys volans | reverse complement strand
GATTATAGGCATGCACCACCATGCCCAGCTGCTGTGTATTTCTTAATACTTAAAAAAAATAACATCTAGAATCACCCCTTTAACATGCCCCCAAATTCTCAGCTTAAGCTGGCCCACTAAAATGTCAAATAATTCAAACCAACTTGCTCTCTAGAAATAAGAGATAGAACTTAACTGCCGTCAGTTGGAAATGTACCAGATCCAGCAGACTGTTGAACAGTTCAGATTTTTAGACAGTTTCAAGTTTAAAATGTAGGGAACCTTAAAGGATAGAATAGATATTTTTCAGGCTTTCCAACATAATTTATAAGGAGAAGGCTTGTAACTAGATGAAAATATTGCTGAAGCTCTAATGTGAACATGGTAATGGCATGGACTTAAATATGTGACAGTGGATAAGTCTTCCATGTACACTTATACTGAGCTAAGTTTAAGATCCACAAATTGGAACTGGAGTATGGACCAAGGATGAGAGCAAAATTTAAGAATGGGATTTAAAAAAAATATATAAGTCCTAAAAAGATAAAGTCATCGGTCAGGGAAAACAATACTTCTTAAGAAGTAAAGGTTGGTTTTTACATGTGATAATTATCTGCATGGTGATTATCAGAATACTTTTTTGTAACCTTGAAGTACTGATAGGTATAGGAAATTGATTAAAAAGCTATACTTTAAAAAACAATGTGGGATGTAGCTTGCAAATGCTTATTAGCATGTGCAAGGCCCTGAGTTTAATACTTAGCACCAAAAACAAAACACCACCACGACATGGTGCTGCTTAAATCTGACCAAAACTAGCACTTCCAGTTGTTTTCATCCAAGTACATGAGATAGGTGTATTTGTCTCTACTCTATGTAAGACTGTTCTTCTTTATGTAAGAATATTTTATTTTAACTTTCCATATACCTAGAGCTGCCAGTTTCTGGTTGCTAGAAACTTTAATATTCTACTGGACCAAAGTGATTCCAAATACTACGTCAAATCCTATAATATGTATTGATAGTTATAAACCATTTTCTCTACCTACTTGCCTCAATTTCTCCCTTTTTTGGACAGATTTCCAGTCATGTTTGATTTGTATTGCACGGCGTTTACCTCGGCCTCCAGCTATTACGGGTGTAGAATCATTTATGACCAAGCAAGATACTACAGGTACTTAGTATAAAATTCAGAATGTTCCATAGGTATTCATCATGTGACTCTGCCCTTAAAACTGATTATATTCAAAATGTTATATCCTCCTGTTCTGTGATATTCAGTCTTTGCTCTCTATATCTTATACAGAAAATATTTAAAATAGGTGATATTGTGCATTTTAAATGCTGTCATCGTTTTCATGGGCAGAGTACTGGGGAAAACAATATTTATTTAACAATTCACGCGCCTAGGTGTGATTATAAATTTTTTATAATTATGGAAAAATGTTTAAAAGAAGTTTTGAAAATATAGATACAAAATATATGTAGATATTCATAAATATATCTACAAAGGGATATGCATATGGTGATTTTAATATTATGCTTAAATGTATTTACTAATTCTCTTTTTTCTTTAAATTTATTTGGCACATACTGATTGAGCCCCTTCAAGTGGCTGTCACTGTGTATGATTGCTCATGGTGTATATGGTTGAGCAAAAATCAATGATGTAATTATATATTGTGGTATGTTTTATAATGAAAAGGGTGTGAGGTGGTGTAAAGGAGGATCTCTTTTAAAATCAGCTTTTCTAAAAAACCTATCTGAGACTTAAGGTGATATTGAGCTCTTGGGTCCCAAAGGATAAAGTGATGCCAGCTATCCAAGTGTGGGTGTTGGAAGTGGGCAGCGAGGAAGGCCCTTAGTACAGAGTGAGTGCTCCACGTTGAGGAGACAACTGTAGATGCCCTAAGACAAGTAAAGCAGAGAGGTATATTACAAGAGCAGCAGAGTTGCAAAGTGAGCCATGAGGAGAGTGCCTGAGAATAAGGCCTTCTTTTTAAAGTCGAACTTTAATTTGCTTTTCAGTGAAAACAAATTGTTATTTTTCTTTGTAATTTCTATATATTTGTCCTAGATTGCTTAATTTAATCTTCTTCCTAACACCTCAGGTGTTCATGAGTTACATCAGTCAGAGTTACATCTCTGTTACTCACCTAATTTTAAAATGGAGGTAGATATAGGGCTGAAGTTGTAACTCAGTGGTAGAGCACTTGCCTAGCATGTGTGAGACACTGGGTTTGATCCTCAGCACCACATAAAAATAAAGTAAAGGCATTGTGTCCGTATATTACTAAAAGTATACATATATTTTTTAAAAAATAGAGGTAGATAATGGGGGATATGTATTTTAGTTAACTGTGATCTTTTTAAAAAATTACCTCTTTTGAATTTTATTCTTTGTTGAAATTCAGTTTTAATATGAATTTTTGACTTATGGCATTCTTTATAAGGTCTTTATGTTTCAGAAATACTTTATTTTTAATAAATATTTTAGTCCCCAATATCTAATATTCTTGTGTTATATGCTTGGTTTAAGTTTTTGAAAAATAAGTTCCCAACTGCTTTGTGTGTGTGTGTGTGTGGGGGGTACTGGGGACTGAACCCAGTGGTGCTTTACCACTGAGCAACACTCCAGCCCTTTTTTATTTTTATTTGAGACAGGGTCTTGCTAAGTTGTGCTGCACACACTTGTACAAATATATCAGAGAAATTTCAAATAAAGTGTAAAACTAACATTTTATCATAGAATTGACTTAGCCAAAATTTTAACAAGCTATAATAAATAAATATTCAAAGTTTACTTTTTTAAATTTTAGTAATACTTTTTTAACTCTGCATGGGGGTAGTCTATGTCCCTTAAAAAAAAAAAGAAAAGAAAAAAGCCTCCTACCAGGAAATGTTGAAGAGTGTTTTTTCTATTTGGTTGGTTGGTGGTTGATTGGTTAAACTGTCCTCTGATAAGTAGAAGTATTCTAAATCAAGCTATGCACGAATCTCCTCTCAGGTAGTCATTGCATTACCCCATCATTTAGTACCATTGTTAAGAACTTAATCACTTCCTCCCCTATAGTCACACAAGTCCAGACTCTCTTCCTGTCTTGTGGCCCAACACTGACATGACAACATAGACACAGGGCGGGGTTATGGCTCAGTGGTAGAGTGCTTGCCTAGCGCAGATGAGACATTGGATTTGATCCTTATCACGGAAGGAAGGAAGGAAGGAAGGAAGGAAGGAAGGAAGGAAGGAAGGGAGGAAGGGAGGGAGGGAGGGAGGGAAGAATTGTGTCCATCTACAACTAAAAATTTTAAAAAAGACACACACACACCTCCCTTAGTCACTGCCTTTGAGCAGCCTTGTTGTATATGAAGATTATGTAGCAGTAGAATTCTTACTATAGCCAGCTCTTCATATCTCACTTAACTAGAGATAAAGTTTGAATAATTAAAAATCCAAAGTTATACTTTGAGTCACAGTGTTCACCCAGGCTTTTTCCAAACTATTCTCAAGCAACAAAAATCTCTTATTTGAATTTCAATTGATTTGGGTGATGAACCTGATCAAACAGGATTAAGTATTATCAGATTCAAGACCCTAAGTTAACAGTTCTGATGAATACTTTATTACTAAGAAAACAAAATGGAATATATAAAAAAGGAATTAGGGGCTAGGGTTGTAGCTCAGTGGTAGAGTGCTTGCCTAGCACATGTGAGGCACTGGTTTGATTCTCAGCACCACATATAGATAAATAAAATAAAGGTATTGTGTCTATATACAACTAAAAAATAGTTTTTTAAAGAAGGAATTAGTTAAATGGGAAGGCACACACACTCACAGTATGATAAATCTGAGTTGATTATATGGGGAAAAGGAAGATGGGTAAAACACAATCAGGCACTCACTGAGAAAATATTAATGATAAATAAACATGAAAAAATGCAAAAATACTCAACCTCATTAGTAATTAAGGAAATTCAAACTTAGATCACAATGAGATACCATTTTGAAAAATACTAATTTGAGATACTAATATAGTAATAAAGATGCCTGACAATACTGTGATGGAAAGGATGTTAGGTTAACTGTAAATTTTTTGGTGATGGGGATTAAACCCAGAAATTCATACATGCTAAGCACATGCTCTGCCACTGAGCTGTATCCCAGCCCAACAGTAACTCATTGCTGGTAGGTGCATAAGGTGGTACAGATTTCTGAAAAGTACTTTTAAGTTAGTGAACATTTTCATAACCTGCAGTCTAGTTCTAGTCCTACGTATATACCCTGGAGAAATTCTCACACATATGTACCATGGTACATGTGAAAGATGTTGATAGCAACATTGATTGAAATGGCAAAAAATAAACTGGGAACAGTCTAGATGCCCATTCATAGGAGAACATAAAGACAGAGGGGACTGTGACAAGGGAAGAGTGTGTACATAATGGAATGATATTGGTAATGTCAAGTTCTGAAGTTGAGTGGTAGGTTTACATATTAGATTATGTAATATAATTCCTAATTTAATGCATTTAACCTATGTTATTTTTTATGAATATAATAAGATCGCATAAAATATATAATAAAACAGGTCTGAAGAATCAGAAACTAGATTAATTGGCCCCTGATTGAGGAACAACTAGGAAATTCTCTCACTTGGGAAATTCGATCACATAGGTAACAACAACCAATTACCACTGGCTTTTATAAAGCAGTATGCCCTGTGTGTATAATGCCTAGCACATCTTAATGTTTTCACTTATTTTCTTTTTCTGATTTAACTTCTGTTGCCTCAGTCTTTGTTTAGATCAGTGTTGCCTATAGCCCAAGAAAAGGTAGAAAAGGAAAGACTTGCTTACTTTCTCATATTCTTTTCATTTAGTTATTGGAAAATAATCTAAGCCAAAACATGGTAACTCATCACTGCCTCTCTTTCCCATATCAGTATATAAAAGCAGAATCAAAGAGCAAGCCAGGGAAGTTGGAACTGCATTAGTCTCAGCAGCTTCAGGTCATTATGGTATAACTGTAATATTTGGCTGAAACTGAATTTTAGAATAAGATATACTAGGGCATAACATGCTCCACAACCAAAGGAATTCTTTATCATTCTCTGATATATTCCATTACCATATGTAATAACAATTAATAGTGATTGTAAAGTTTTTTTCTGTCTAGCATTGGAGAGAGTATATTCCTTAGATGCAGCTTTTGTTTTGAAATATGGATGATTTGTATCAAGAGGCTATCATAAATGTAAAATTTTTTTCTTTGTATAGGTAAAATCATCTCTATCGATACTAGTTCTCTGAGAGCTGCTGGCAGAACTGGCTGGGAAGATTTAGTGAGAAAATGCATTTATGCTTTTTTCCAACCTCAGGGCAGAGAGCCATCTTATGCCAGACAACTGTTTCAAGAAGGTAAAGTTTTCTCTCAATTATTTTCAATAACCTTGCTCTTTATTAATATTGAATAGTTTGTGTAGAACTTATGGCTTGATAAGTATTTTCTCCAAATTTCAGTTTTTGTAACAATCAGTTGTAGGAAAGGAAGAAATGGGTAAGCAAAGTAATTCATGAGTGGATCCTGAAATTCAGGATGCACATTCTAAAGAACAGGATGTCATGTGGTGGTCACTCACTCATTCATTTGTTCATTCATTCAGCAGACATATATCAAGTTCCTAACATGCATAGAACACTGTGTAATGAGGCACCAGGGATACCATGGTGACTAAGAAGCAGGGTTTTACCTTTATAGAATTCATAATGTGTTAGGAAAATATATGACAGCTTTAAAAAAAATCAATGTGACATGTAATAGAGGTATAACCAAAGAAGAAAAAATTAATTCTGACTTAGAGAATCAAGGATGAATTCAGAGAGGAAGTGATGTTTTTAATCTGGCTCTTAAAGATCATTCTCAGCAGAGAGCAGGGTACAGAGATTAGTATCAACTTCATGACAGTTGAAGCACCTGTATCTCCTGATTCAGGTTGAAGTTCCAACTCAAAAACTATGTCCTGTAAAATTTCTAATTGTTGAATAGCTATTATGTCTTAGTAAGTTCTTGGGAGTAGAAAACAAGTATATTCCATATCTTAAGGAATTAAATAATACTATAAGATAGGTAGGGATTAAGGTTAGAAAACTCACAGAGATTCAAAATTAAGGGATTTTGATGTGCTTCTAAAATATTGCCATGTAATTATGAAAGCCTAATTAATATTCCTTTTCCAAAATGATTTATTCTGTGATCTTGAATTAGCCTCTTTCTATGGCGATCTAATTCAAGATTACAGAATAAATTAGAGTCTGTTGCCTTCCTGAAGAAAAATTATTTTTTTCATTATTATTATCCTTTTTAACTTCAACATTTCCCTCATAACATTAGATTTGCTCAGTTTGTAGGTAATTTTTCCATTCATTACATTTTAGGTCAATTGCTTCCTAGTAAAATATGAAAGTAGCTTGATTTTTTTTTCCTGGAGCCATCTATATAAATCTCACAGTCCTGATTACTTCTTCCTCCTGATAAGTGATCTCCAGTGGGCATTACTAAACTCGTGCCACCCCATAAGGTTGCATTTCATCAGCTAAATCCAAGAATCTGTAGTTGGTAAAAGTCCCCTAGGCAATCCCAAAGTGAAGCCAGGTTTGGAAACCATTATAATAAGTAACTGAAACTATCCACTAGGTGCAAGCTTTGTGATTTTCTCTACCCAGAGTGGCACTTGACTTTTACATAGATTTGGCACTCAGAGCACTGTCTCCACTCACTGTGTAAAGTACTGATGTAGTATGTATGACTTTTGCTTTAAATTAGGCTATCCACGCTTTACTTAAAAGACTTAATTTTTTTTGCCTAAAATTTATATACATTTCTTTTGAGGAAAAGCAGTTCACATTATTATTTTATTGTCCAAATGACTAGACTTCCCATAGATAAAATTGAGCCATAGTTTAAGATATATATATTTCAAAACCATTAGAATTCTCTATAAAATAGATTGATTAAAGTATAGTAAGGAAATAATGCATCATTAACATATGAAATGAAACAGTTTAGAGGAAAATGCAAAGAATATAAACATAATCCAGTACCACTTCCCCTGTAGTTGTTTCTTTGTGTCTTCTCCTTTAACTTTTTTTAGAAAATGAATTCTTTGATAGAAATGACTTGTAGTTTTCTTGGAGTTAAGATATCCAGAGTTCACGTGATTCTGATTGTAGTGTTTTAGAGATTCTGAATAGTTTGCCACACAGCCTTCATGGGTGGAGCATATCCTTTTCTATTATTTTATGTTCAGCAGTACACAGACTAGTTAAGAGAAGTGTGGTCCATGAAACACTTATGTGAGAACCACCTATTAAGTGTATTTACCTGTTGAATTAAAATCTAAGGTGAAGGCTTAATTATCTTAGCCAGCCTCAAATACAATGCTTAAGTTTAAGAGCCATTGATCTGTTAAGAATTGAAAGAGATGTAATTTGCATTTGCAGCTTCTTTTCTGCCTCCTTCACTTAGGGACAATGTGCAGTGAGTGAGCCATACTCCTCTTAGAATGTCTGTTACCAAAAAGACAAAAGAAGCTGGGCATGCTGACACACATGCCTATAATCTCAGTGGCTCAGGAGGCTGAGGCAGGAGGATTGCAAATTCAAAAGCCAGCTTCGACAGGTTAGCGAGGCTCTAAGCAACTTAGCAAAAGTCTGTCTCAAAATAAGAGAAGGATAGGGGATGTGGCTCAGTGGTTGAACACCTCTGGGTTCAGTCCCTTCTATCAAACAAAAGGGGAATGAAAGATAATAAGTGCTGGTGAGAATGCAGAAAAAAGAGAATACCTGCATGCTCTTGGTCAGAATATAAATTAGTTAGAGCTGTTATGGAAAAACAGTATGGCAGTTTCTTAAAAAATTAAAAACAGGGCTGGGGATACAGCTCAGTTGGTAGAGTGCTTGCCTTGTAAGCACAAGGCCCTGGATTCAATCCCCGGCACCACAAAAAAAAAAAAAAAAAAAAAAAAATTAAAAACAGAACTACCAGATGACTACCAGCAATCCCACCCCTGTGTATACATCCAAAGGAAATTTTGAATCAGTGTGTTCAAGACATCTCTACTTCCATATTTATTATAGTACTATTCACTATAATAGCCAAGATATGAAACAGCCTCAGTGTTCAGCAGATGAATGAATGAAATGAAGAAAATGTGATATATATTCACAATGGAATACTGTTACAGCCATAAAAAAAGATGAAATACTGTCATTTGTGACAATATGAATGAACCTGGAGATCATTATGTTAAGTGCTATAATTGAGGCTCAGAAAGACAAATACCACATGATCTCACTCATATGTGAAATTTAAAATAATTTATCTCCCCAAAATAGGGAGTAGAATGATAGTTACCAGAAGTTGGGTGTTTGACAGAGGCAAGAGGAGTTGTTGAGGTGATGTTGATCAGAGGTTATAGTTAGATAGCAGGAATAAGTTTAAAAAAATCTGTTGTATGTCAGGTGACTATAATTAATGACAGTATATTCTTTTTTTTTTTCCTAAGCTTTTTCCCATATTCTGGATATTTATTTATTTATATGTGGTGCAGAGAATCAAATCCAGTGCTTCACACATGCTAGGCAAGCGCTGTACCACTGAGCCACAACCCCAGCCTTGACAGTGTATTCGAAGGAATACTGGGAGAGTAGATGTTAGATCTTCTCATCACAAAAATAACTGTGTCAGGTATTGCACCTGTGAATTAGCTAGATTTAACCATCTATGATGTGTATATATTCAAGGCATCATATTATACAGAATAGATAAACAATATCATCTGTCAAATAAATAGGGAAAAGAGTGAAATAAATCATGACGCTATATCCTTAATTTCATGTAAAACTTTATAGTGATTGATATTTAGGCAAGAAATACTTGTCATCTTTTTTCTTGCCTCATTAGGTTACTTTTTGAAAGCAGCAACTGGTAGAAAATCCTAATATACATTAAAAATTTCAGTTCTTATCTTAGTTTTGTAGCTGCTTTTGGCAGAGACAAATCATGAAGTGTTTTTAAATGCCATTCACTATCTTCCTGAGTCAAATTTGAAAATGCATTGTAGTTGAAGAATATTTGGGAGCACTTACATAAACCAGATTATAGCAGTGGTTCTCCATTGAGACTGGGAGAAGTGGGTATTAGGATTGCCTAAGGAACTGCTTAAACAAGGCGAAGTTTCATGCAAGTGAAGGTAATTTGGAAAATGTTCTTAAGTTCTGTTCAGTTTAGAACCATTACTTTAATAAAAGGTCTGGGTTAGAATCCTTCCCAAGGTTCCTGGCCCCACTCCCAATATTACTAAATAAAACTTTGTTACTTAGACTTATTTTCCACAGAATATTTTTTCCTATAGAAAATGTGTCTGCAGTTTTAGAGAGGATTGGTCATGGGAAATGATGGGCAATACAACATACAAACTAGTTTTATGAAAGTTTTGTTTACCTATTTATAGTGACGTAATGGAGCTTCATTTCTGTCTTTGAAGTATTCATGACATATGAAAAAGTAGGCTAAGAAAGTGCAGCGCATATAGTGTGACCCCTTTCTTCTATATTTTTCTATTTATCCAATTCTAGAAGATGAATTAATACAATGTTAACAGTGGTTATCTCTTAGTGATGGGGTTACAAATGACTTTACCTTTACTTGTTCTTTGTTCATCTATTACCTTAACTTCATAATTACAAAATAAAAAAGATATTTTCATTTTTTAAAAGATATCACACCTAGCCAGGCGTGGTGGCACACGCCTATCATCCCAGCAGCTTGGGAGGCTGAGGCAGGAGGATTGCAAGTTCAAAGCCAGCCTCAGCAACTTAGCGAGGCCCTAAGCAACTCAGTGAGACCCTGTCTCTAAATAAAAATACAAAATAGAGCTGGGAATGTGACTCAGTGGTGGAGTGCCCCTGGGTTCAATCCCCAGTACCAAAAAAAAAAGATATCACACCTAGCCTTGGAAAGAGTTTATAGCATCAAGAAGTTTGAAAATATTGCTATAAAGCATAAGTACCCATATTAATGATTAATCAGAATGTTCTTTTAATGTAGTTAATTCTGTGGTATACATGACAGAGTGAACTGAAAATCTTTTTATGTTAAACTTTGTTGAAAATATTTGTTTACTTTCCTCCCACATACATTTTGATATACTGAATAGAGTTTATTGATGGCACTTGAAAATCTTAGAACTGCCAGGAGTAATTCTTTTTCATTAATGAATAACATTTTTTAGAAATGGCATTCTTTTCTGTATATGTCTAGGGAAATACCAAAAAGAAGAAGAAATTGATAACAACATTGACCTGTGGTATCCTGCCACACATTTTGTACCCCATCATAAATTTTGTACCCTGCCACGCATTTTGTACCTGCCCATTTATTTAACATCAATAAGGAATGATTGTTTGAGGTTACATCATCACCATGTTAGGAGGGATCAAAATTCCAAATAACTCTACTTCTACAGCTGGCGTTACCAGGGAAAATTTAATGTTTCTTTTGCTGTGTAGCTCAGTTGAGTCCTTTTCTGGGAAAGAAAAAGCAAAACAAGAAGTTTTCCTGGTAAAGATTTTTGGAGGGTTTTTAGAGTATCAGTAATACCCATTCAATTATATCCCTCCAGGGTACATGTTCCCAAAGCATTAGAAATGAGTGCAGAAGTAGATAAAAATGTGGCTAGCTGTATAGCTGGAAATACTAGATTAGAAATGAGCCAAGACCTGTAATCAAAATAAACATTGAAACCCACTTAAAAGGGAAATTTGGTGTGCAGAGTAAATGCTTGTCCAACCAAGTCCATAAATAGTTGTGGGTAACCTTACTTATCTTTCAATTCAAAATGTTTATGATGGTTATACATAAGTGAAGCTATTGGTGTAAATGGGGTTTAGGGATTGACTAAATGTGTGTATGACTGAGGACATTTGTACTTTGTAAGCTGCTTATTTGTTATTTGGTCTTTGGTGGTTATTCAGGAACATTCAAAACCTGCTATGTACTAGACTCCATGTTTAGATGTTATCTCACAATGTTACTGGTTCCATTTTTGCAATGATAAACTGAGATGAACTAATGTTAATTTGCACTAAATCTTAAACTTATAAATGACACAGTGAGAAATCAGGCCTAAATCTGAATCCTTAACTTATTCTTTTTCATCGATCTATGCTGCCTTGCTATTTATTATCTCTTCATCTGAACAATTAAGCACCAGAATTTTAGTTAATTGGAAAAACTTATTGGTTTCTAATTAATTGGAGTTTTAAAAGCTGTGTATGTGGCTTAGTGGATAGGGTACCTTGCCTAGCATGCACCAGACCTTGGGTTCAATCCCTAGCAGTGCAAAAAGAAAAGAAAAGAAAAAAGAAGTTTTATTGTGTTAGATGTTGCATTTTTCTCATTTGAAAGTATAACTTTGTGAATTATAATATGTTGAGTCTTATTCCTTACAATATAATCCAAAATGAATAACCTGACTTCACCTGTATGAGGCCTTGGGTTCAATTCCCAACACTGATTTAAAAATCTAACTAAAGAAACTCAAAAGTATGATAATTTTCTTCCATTGAATTGAATTCCCCAAATTTCAAGAATTTTACAAGTTAGATATAGTTCTGCAAGTTTAGGTAGCATAGCTAAAAGACTATTGATTTTCTGTAATCCAAATTAAATATCTTAAGATTCTCAGTTTGACCTGAGAATCATTTTATAGGACTTGTCAGTAGAGAAATTTCTTTTCGTTAATTTTCATTACAAAATCTACATTCCAGGCTGGCGATATAGCTCAGTTGGTAGAGTGCCTGCCTTGCAAGCACAGGCCCTAGTTCAATCCCCAGCACCACCAAAAAAAAAGAGAGAGAAAGAGAAAATCTAGATTCCTACAAGAGTAAAAACATAAATTGAAATATACGCATATTTGAGAACTACGAGTGAAAATATGTTCTTTAAAGAAAAGTTATGCTACTCAGGAGGCCAAGACAGGAGGATTGAAAATTCAAGGCCCCTGAGCCTTGAACTGAGCCTTGAGACCGTCTCAAAATTAAATGAAAAAAAGAAGGGGAAAAAAGAAGAAAGGGAGGGCTGGGAAGATAGCGTAGTGATAAGAGCACTTGCCTTGCATGTCTGAGGCCCTGGGTTCAAATTCCAGTACTTAAAAGAAAACATGGCAGTTGATCACATGTCCGCATTAGCCTAATTAGATTAGATTCAAAGCAAAGATCAATTAGCACTTACTGGATGATTTTTATAGCAAAGCATAGTGCAAGATTCAATGGAGAGTAGAAAGCAAGAATGGGATGTAGTACCAGACCTTATGCTTATTGTAGATAATGAAAGTCAGATTGTTTAGAGCTGTGCTGTCCAGTATACTATCTAGTAGTCACATGTGACTCTAGACCACTTAAAATATGACTGGTGTGACTAAGGAACTAGATTTCAATTTTATTTCATTTTAAGTAACCACATGTGACTGATGGCTACTGTAATAAACAGTGCAGCTCTGTAGACTAGCCAGTGAGTATTTTCCAGCAGATGGACATCCTGAAGAGAAATAAACAAGATAAGGAAATGGATAAAATGGTATAAGTAAAATAAAATCAAACACATTGTCCTTTCTGTCCCTTTATATATCTTTAGCTTTTTCATCTTGTGTTAATAATTTATTTTAAAATGCCACTTTTTTGTTGTAGTTGGATTTTTTGTGAACAGACTGTTAAAAAGACAATAGTTGGGATTGTTAATATGACTTTAAGATTTTCTACAGCAAACATTTACTTATATCCTTCCAGAGAAATTATCAGTGTCCATTAAAAACTTCTTCATATTGTTTATTTTACTAGATAGTAAATTTCTTCATTATTATATTTGGTAAATGTCCCAGTGCTTTAGCTGAAATTGCCAGATGGGTAAAGAATTTGGTTGATTGGACATAAGTCTTAATCATTTCAATTAAGTTTGCATCCTAGTTTTGGTACTTGGGCAGATCTATTATAGTATAGATTTCCTACGGACTCTGCCTTCTTCAGTTAATTTGAATACCCAAGACAATAAAACAGAGATAATTTCTCTTAAGGTCATAGGTGGCTTCAAGAATTCCTTGCTAATTGATCATGTTAAGTCTCTTTCACATGTCATTTAAAATGTAATTGAAGCCCCTCCTGAAATGTCTTTGAAAAATAGTGCTAATATTTATTACTGGATAAACTATAATAACCATTTGTGGTAGTAATTCTTGTGTTTCAGAGAATATAATTTTTAAGCTTGGTATAGCTGAATCTAGCCAATCACTCTTAAAATAGAATTCTATTGTATTACTAAAACATCAGTGACGTTTTATTAGTAGTTTGGAATAGCCTTTATGTATTTAATAAGCATTTACCTCTGTGGTTAGAATTTTGTCTACTGTTAGTAAAGTTTTAAGAGGGAAATAAATGATGTTATTTATAAAGTGATTTTTAAAAATAAATAAAGTGACTTGACTGCCTTCCTTAATCTAGTTTTCTTCCTTATGTTAGCTAATCATTGACTTTATCTTAATTTGCTTATTACTACACTTCAAAAATTCAAACATTAAAAAATAGTACACATGCATCCAATAATTTGTTAAATGAGACCTGAATAATTCAAATTTTCAAGTGAAAAATTAAATTTGGATAGTAGTTAATAAATGCTTGCAAACAAATCAAAACATAGAGGGTAAATTTTATAGTATTTGAATTGTATTTGAATAGAGCTGTTATTTAAAAATCAGCTAGCAAAAAACACAACAAAACATAACTTGTTAAAGATGACACAGAAAATGAAGGGGAGAAAAGCACTTCCTAGTACTTTTAGTAGAGATAGTAAATTTGAAGAACTGACCCATTATAGGGAACAGTTAAGGTTAATATTTTCCTGATTGGGGTTTCTTCATAATCCTAATTTATGTGAGGAGGCACCCAGTCAAGTAGGACTAAATTAGTGGTATATTTCAAATGGAATCATTTCCCCCTCTGAACTTTCTGCTTCGTCTGAACTTTCTTTTTATTTTGAGCAGGCAGCAATTGGGAAGACATTTAAAATGAAGTTCTAGATAGAAATAAGGCCTGGTAATTTTCCACTGCCCAATGTTCAAGTATCAGAATTTTAACTAGGTTTCTCTTTTGTTTGAAACAGTGATGACTCGTGGCACTGCCTCCAGCCCATCCTATAGATTCATATTGAATGATGGGACAATGCTTAGCGCCCACACCAAGTGTAAACTTTGCTACCCTCAAAGTCCAGACATGCAGCCTTTCATCATGGGAATTCATATCATCGACAGGTACTACTTGTTTGGAGAGCTACATATGAAATAAGTCAGTTCACAAATCTCTTCTTAAAGAAAATTTTTATATTCTTGGTAGTTAGAAAACAAATTCTACGTTAGGCATAAAACTAGTATATAATGAGTATCTAATCAATTTATCTGTGTTGGGTTTTAGAGTTTTATTGCCAGATAGCTTTCTTGTTCATAAAGGCACATAGGAAAAGTGAGGCTGAAAGTATGTGTCCTAGGCGGTACAAACAAAAAGGTGCCTAAAAATGTTCAACTTTCCATATATGAACTTTTTATAGTCTTAGAAGAGATTTTAGAGTTTGTTAACATTCCTATTTTAACTTTATGGTACTTGAGTCCAAGTTGACAGTTTCTCACTGAAACTACAAATTCTGAAACTCTCAACTTGAGATTTTTGAATGTTATTGCCACTACCTTATTCCCTCTCTAAATATCTTTTATTATGGCAAAGCTATTCTTTTGATTTATTCAAAATCCTACAATTACAACTATTTAAAAGGTAGCATTAAAAAAAAAGACATTTCCCCTCACTTCATCTTTTCCTCATCTAATGTTTTTGTTTATTGGAACATGGTAATGCCAGTCACAAATCTGTTGTTGTCATAATTATGAACTTAAGTAAAGAACTCAGTAAAAACCTGAATTCAGCATTCTGTTTTCTTTTTCTTTCTAGTCTTAGTTGAAATTATTCTTATGAGTGGAATTAGCAGTTTTTTTTTTCATATTGTGATTTCTCTTTCAAAACATCTGCTATGTCTGCATGTCACCCTTTTTAATTTTCACATCAGTGACACAGTATTTTCCTTACCCAGTCTTCCTCTTTGGAGTTGAAATACTTAAAAGCTCTAACAGGGAAATCATGAATAAGTGCTTTATAAACAAAGGTATGGGAAGTTTCCTTTCAACCAGAAGTGTTACCATAGTGTTAATTATTTGTATTAAAGTTAGAACATTTTTAAATGTACATCTATTGGATTTCTTCCAATGCCAAGAATAATTATTTTTCAAGTAACTGAGACCATTTTTAAATTTAAGGGTCTAATAAGCACTCTTTTCTAGGAAGTGGTGCAGATTATTTCATAGTAGTGCTAATAGTCCACTGTTTCTCATTAATTTAAGGTGATACAGAAGCTCTTTATTTTATAGCATTATCTTGTAACATTAATGACTTTAATGGTTTTGTCTTATGTATCATAAAAATATTTTAATAGAAACAAATGAAGATGTTTGAATAATAATGTCTTTTTCCCCCTAGGGAACACAGTGGGCTTTCTCCTCAAGATGATACTAATTCTGGAATGTCAATGCCCCGAGTAAACCCCTCAGTCAATCCTAGTATCTCTCCAGCTCATGGTGTGGCCCGTCCATCCACATTGCCACCATCCAACAGCAGCATGGTATCCACCAGAGTAAACCGCCATCAGAGCTCAGACCTTCATAGCAGCAGCAGTCATAGTAATTCTAGCAACAGCCAAGGGAGTTTTGGATGCTCACCTGGAAATCAGATTGTAGCCAATGTTGCCTTAAACCAGGGACAGGCCAGTTCCCAGAGCAGTAACCCCTCTTTAAACCTCAATAATTCTCCTATGGAAGGTACAGGAATTTCCCTAGCACAGTTCATGTCTCCAAGGAGACAGGTTACTTCTGGCTTGGCAACAAGGGCCAGGATGCCAAACAATTCATTTCCTCCAAATGTTCCAACATTAAACTCCCCAGTTGGCATGACAAGTAGTGCCTGTAATAATAGTAATCGATCTTATTCAAACATCCCTGTAACATCTTTACAGGGCATGAATGAAGGACCCAATAACTCTGTTGGCTTCTCTGCCAGTTCTCCAGTCCTCAGGCAGATGAGCTCACAGAATTCACCTAGCAGATTAAATATACAACCAGCAAAAGCTGAGTCCAAAGATAACAAAGAGATTGCATCCATTTTAAATGAAATGATACAATCTGACAACAGTGCTAATGATGGCAAACCCCTGGATTCAGGGCTTCTGCATAACAGTGACAGACTCTCAGATGGAGACAGTAAATACTCTCAGACCAGTCACAAACTAGTGCAGCTTTTGACCACAACTGCAGAGCAGCAGTTACGGCATGCTGACATAGACACAAGCTGCAAAGAAGTACTGTCTTGCTCGGGTACTTCCAGCTCTGCCTCTGCTAACTCTTCAGGAGGAACTTGCCCCTCCTCTCACAGCTCACTGACTGAGCGGCACAAAATTCTGCACCGACTTTTACAAGAGGGTAGCCCCTCAGATATCACCACTTTATCCGTGGAGCCTGATAAAAAGGACAGTGCATCTACTTCTGTGTCAGTGACTGGACAGGCCCAAGGAAACTCCACTATAAAACTAGAACTGGACACTTCAAAGAAAAAAGAATCAAAAGACCATCAGCTCCTGCGCTACCTTTTAGACAAAGATGAGAAAGATTTAAGATCAACTCCAAACCTGAGCCTGGATGATGTAAAGGTGAAAGTGGAAAAGAAGGAACAGATGGATCCTTGTAACACAAACCCAACCCCAATGACCAAACCTGCTCCTGAGGAGATTAAACTGGAGTCCCAGAGCCAGGTGGGTGATTCCTTACTGCACAGAATGGCCATTTCTAGTTATTTTTTTCTTTTTCATTTATTCTACTCTAGCATAGACCAGGTTTGAATTCTGCTGTGTTTTGTCCTATCCATTGAGCGTATATTTCGATGAGTATCAAAGGTTGAAAAATTCTGTGATGCCATCAAAAATTTTCTTTAGAACTGTAGGGAGCTACAGTATTAATGTGGCATTCTTTAAAAAGTAGATTTTTCTTTCTATAAAATTAGAGTTTACATCTCTGGACATTTTTCAAAAATACCTTACCTACTCCCTCCTCCACATATTGAATCCAACTCTGGGGTACAACCTAGGGATCTGTATTTTAAAGACACACTTCGGATAACTCCAATGTGTAGGTAAATCTGGAAATCCTAGGTACAAACAAGGTGGGAGAGAAATGTGAGGAGTTAGATGGGGTACCTATTTCAGGCATTTTCTCCGGCTGCTTTGTTCTCATCTGATTCTAACCACCTTCAACCCCTGTCAGAGATAGGGACTTGAATAGCAGAATATTGCCCTGAAACAGGAGCCCCTATGTTTAGGACCAGTGTGGGGCTAACATGAAAATAAACAGGTAGCTTCATGTATGGAATAATTGTGCACTTTGTAAGAGCTCTCACATTATTTTGAGACAGAATAGAGATACTCATGAAATAGCCGAACATGTATTTATAAAACAATTTACCAGCAAGACTCTCCATTGTGAAACAAGATTTACACTTACCTGGGTCCTTCAGTTTATTGAACCAGCTTGATTTTCTGCCCTCATTGCATAAAAGTCTGTCTCTTCCCTAGGCATAGTAGAAGTCCTTTCCATTCTCAGGCTAAGCCATGTCCTGTTAAGCCTTGCCCTTCACTCTGTGCCTGCTGAACTTCTCCTAATCCTTCACAAACCAACATGTATCTGATAGCATCTCTCTAAAGCTTTCCCCAGATAACCTTTCTCTACTCTCATAGGGCTTTGTGTTGTCTGTTTACCATTTGTAGTAACACTATTTTGACTACTTCTTTATATGTGTGCTCTTTGAGGATAAGACTGTCTTGTGTTTCTTGGTACAATGAAACTAATATTGTTTTTCTTTTAAAGCAGAAAAACAGCTTTAAATAATAAGTATATTAAAACCCTCACTCTTTTAAGTTCAACTTTAATAAAAGTAACATTTTAATAATATAATGCCATTGTATAAATCCAATGTGCTGGTACATCTGTTTTGGTTCCCCTGTGCATGCATTGCTGCCAAGTTTATACCTAGGAATAGAATTGCATAATCATAAGATATGCAGACACTCACCTCTGTTAGGTGATTGTGCATTTTCTAGCATGTGAGAATTTCTTATAGTTGTTCTTTGTCCTTGCCAGTGTCTGGTATTATCAATCTTTTTTTAAATTGAACCATTCTAGGTTATGTATAATAGTAACTCATAGTTTTAATTTGCATTTCTCTGATAAATGTTCATTGGTTTTTTTGGGTATCTTTTTTTTTTTTTGTAAATTGCCCATGGTTTCTAATCTGTAATCCTTTTTAATTGACTTTTATATGTGTTCCTTATGTATTTTGGAGATGAGTCATTTCTTGGTTATATGTTTGCAGATAACCTTCTCTGTTCTGTGGATAATCTTTTCATTTTCCTGATGGTACTTTTTGATAAGGTTCTTCATTTTAATACAGTTGAATTTGTCATTCTTTTCTTTTATGGGTAGGGCTTTTTGCTGTACATGTATAACAAAGACATATTTAAAAATGTTCATAGCAGTTTTACGTGTATTAGCCAAAAGCTGGAAACAACTCAAAAATCCATCACAGAATGGATAATTATATTGTGACATAGTCAGACAATGGGATATTATTTAGCAATGAAAATGAGTGAACAATGTCTGAATTTTAGAAATATAATTTTGAAAGAAGACACTAAAAAATTTAGACATAGTTCTAGAATCTAGAAAGAAAAATTTTAATTGAATTAAATAATGAAACCCAAACAGAAAGATATTTTATTTTAATTATCTCAGAGTAACCATGGTATAATTATTTTGTAAAATAAAGACCAGTGTTCTTCTATACATTACCTCAGGTAGATATAGGGACTCCCTATTTATTCTAAAAGGTGTTTGTTAAGCTATTAAATCCTTAAGTGGGAAGTAACTTTTCTGAGATCTTTGAAGCTGATACACTATTTTTAAAAATTTCCCCAAACTTCTAAAATTATATAAAGTTATAATAATCTAAAAGTAAAATATGTCTTTTACAAAATTTTGAGAACTACTTAAAAAAAAAAACCACAATGCCATTACAACATAGTACTCTGGACATTTCTTTCCAGTTCAATCCTGTTCTTATAAACAAATTTTATGCTAAAATATATTAAATAAATTCTACATGTATATTAGCTTATATACTGTAGTATATTAATATTATAAGCATCCAGTGTTCTTTTCCTCCCAGTAGAATAGATACAGCATGTAATTTCAAGGAAGCCCCAATCATTCTAATTAATTCTTCATTCTTACATAGTCACATTTTATTTATAGAGTTTAAAGAAGAAACTTTATTTCTACATTGTTTCAGGTGAAAGTGTAAAGTATTTTTTCTCTAACTTTGGTTAACTTTTGGTTTCCTTCTTAGTTTACAGCTGACCTTGAGCAGTTTGATCAGTTACTGCCCACTCTGGAGAAAGCAGCACAGTTGCCAGGCCTGTGTGAGACAGATAGGATGGATGGTACAGTCACCAGTGTAACTGTCAAATCAGAGATCCTGCCAGCTTCGATTCAGTCCACCACTGCCAGACCCACTTCCAGGCTAAATAGTATGTGTTGGGGACAACTCTTCATTTTAAATGTTTAACCATAATGTGGATTAGTACATTGTCTCTGACCATTGTTGCAGAAACTTTTTTTAGGGGGATGGGGTCAAGAATGAAGTATTTATAAATAATAAACAGTTATATTTCAACATGTGAACTTAATTCATGCATATTTTAAATAACAGCATAATCTCTACCCTCTTGTAATTGATGTTGAGCAGCTGTAATTGAGTGAGCAGTTGTTAAGGAGAGCAATTTTGTGTTCTTACCCAAATATTCCATTATAGAACATTCAGAAACATAATAGTGGGTCAGATCATGTTTCTCAGAATGTCCTCCTTAAACACTAGTCTCATGAATTGCAAGGGGGAAAAAAAGGATCTGTGCTAAAATACCCCACACAAAAGCTGCATGTCCTATATATTCCTCTATTGAAGTTTTACTTACCTATTAAAAGTTTTGAGAGGTCCTGGATTAAACCAGTTTATATTTCTTTAACCTAGTATTGCCTAAGCTTTCTTGATTATGGAAGTTCTTTTCTCAAGTAGTACATATTACCCAACAGAAGGAGTTTACCGTGGAATATTTTTTAGGGGACAACTGTGTGAAAGTGTGTCACTATTATTCTAACCCAGGTTAGCATTCTCCTAATTAAGAGATATATTGATAGTATACCTGTTGATTTTTTTTTCACTCATCAAATTTCAAAGTTGAAGAAAACTACTGTACAAACTTGAAACTGAAGGAAACTAATCAGCTAACTTTCAAAATGTATTAGGCTTCCTAACCTTAGTCATATCACTCTGATGGGATCAGATGTGGATCTTCCTTTATTTAAATCTTACTGGAGCTTTTAATTGTCATGACCCAATTCCTGAAAATTTATCAAGATTTCCAGGCAGTGTGAAGAATTTTGAGTCATCTCTGCCACATTTGGAAGCATGCTTTAGCTAACCAGAACAGCCTAGATTCAAGTCTCATATTCTCCATTTATTAACAATGTTACAACAATAAAATGAATTTTCTGGGTCTTATTCTCTTTGTCCACAAAATAAGAATTAGATGAAATGATCAAAAATTTCTTCTAATTGAAACAGAGAAGCTCCAGACTCTGGATACCAGGTACAATTGGGGAAACAGAGGAAGTACTGAAAATAGATAAATGGAAGTCTACATATTGATTGACTTGGAGTCCCTGCTCCCATTCAATATAAGAGACTTGTTTTAGCTTGTTCATGGCTGTAACTTAAAGACCTGACCAGAACAAATGTAGAGGAGAAAAAGTCTATTTAAGGGCTCATGGTTTCAGAGGTCTCAGTCTGTATACAGCCAACTCCATCATGGTGGAAGAGTATGGCAGAGGGAAACAGCTCACATGATGAACAGGAAGCAGAGAGACTCCACTCACCAGATATAATATATACCCCAAAGCCACACCCCAATTCCCACCTTCTCCAGTCACACCCTACCACTTCAGTTACCACTCAGTTAATCCCTATCAGGGAATTAATTCACTGATTGGGTTAAGACTCTCACAACCCAATCATTTATCCTCTGAACCTTCTTTCATTGTCTCACACATGAACTTTTGGGGATACTTCATATCCAAACCCTAATAAGACTGAAGGAGTTTTCTTGGGAGATACTACATAGCCACTAAATGTCTGAATATGGATATATGAGGGGAGATCCCTTTTGCACTATATGTGAAAGCCATCTTTCCCTCTAATCATCTAACAATGAAGGCTACCAGAAGAGCCCTCCCTGTACCAGGCAGTTATAGAACACTGTATGAACAGACACAGCCAAGAATCATTAGGACTTTGACGAAAGTCCACAACTTGAAAGAGAGCAAAAGGAACAAAGTATGCTGTGGAAGTGTACAATAAGTGCATGAACTAAAAAACAACAACAAAACTCTACTAAAATTTTTGAAAAGGTAAAGATATATTATCCTTGAGTAACATAGGAAAGGAAAAAAGGACAAATAAATTAGATGTCCATAATAAAAAATTATGAGGAAAATGTGAGGCAATAAAAATGAGTAAAGTTACGTAGAGAAAGAGTTCCAGAAATCTGTATCAGGGTCCCTTTGAATCTTTGGCTAAATTGTACACTATGCATGTGTTGGGTGTGTACTCCATCAGATGGGGTAGAAAATGGTTTTTGAGAGAAGAACAACTGTTCGAACTTACACAGGATTGGAAGATATTACAGTTTTGATCAATCAGAGTAGGCAGATATTTCTGAACATCTGGGGCATTTGGAAGAAAATTTAAAAGGCCTCACCTTAAGAATGTTTACTCTAGACCTACCCTTACAAATCTTAGACAACTCTCAAGAATCAAGCCAATGTACCAGTGACATACCTGATGGAGTGATATTCAGTAGCCTTTAAAGAGGACACCAAATTTCACCCTCAATAATGTAATGTTCTTAATCTCCAGAATCAAATAAGAAATTAATAGAACCATGAAAGTAGCAAACACCTGACCAAGGGCTGGGGATATAGCTCAGTTGGTAGAGTGCTTGCCTTGCAAGCACGAGGCCCTGGCTTCACTCCCCAGCACTGCAAAAAAAAAAAAAGGAACCTGACCCAAACCAGGAGAAAAATAAGTTAATAGAAACAGGCCCAGAGAAGACAGATGTTAGAATTAACAGAAATATTAAATAATATTTTATGTTGAAGAGTTTAAAGGAAAATATGAACATAATGAGGAAAGAGATGTAAACTACAATAAAAGCACAATAGAAGTGGTAGAGCTGAAAATTACTGGATGTGAAATGAAATATTGGTTGGTCTTAATAGCAATTGGATTAGACATTGGAGGGAAAAAGTGGCAGTTTTTGAAGACACAGTAATAAAAACTATTCAAATTGGTGGATAGAAAATACCAAAAAAAAAATATATATATATATATATATATATGGAGAACCTTAGTGGTCTGTGGAACAATAATCAAGCACTCTGACATCATATAAAACAAGCAGTCAAGATAAGCAGAAAAGAACTTCAAAAAAAATCGTGGTCAAAATGCTTACAAATGTGTTAAAAACTATAAACCAGAAGATCCAAGAAGTTTAAGGAACCCCATGTAAAATAAATAGAACTCTTCTAAGGTACAACCTAATCAAAAATAACCTAACCAGAAATTTTAAACCAATGATAAAACAAAAAATTATAAAAATGACCAAAGAAAACTGACACATCATGATACATAAACAACAATAGAAAACTACTGACTTCTAGTATTTAAATAAAAACAAAGATGAAAAAGATATAAAAATGAAAGTCAGGCAGTGCATGCTTATAATCCCAGAGACTTGGTAGGCTGAAGCAGGAAGATCACAAGTTCAAGACCAGCCTCAAATAAAAGATAAAAAGGACTAGGGATGTAGCCCAGTGACAGTGTGCCCTAGGATCAATACTTAGTACTGCAAAGAATTATTTTGAAACTTTAAAATGATGTAAAAATGATATAAGGTGAACAAAGATAAGGAAACAACTGACTTTCTACATCCAATATCATTCAGAAATACATGTAAATTAAGATGTGTTCAAACTAAACTGAAGAAATTTGTCACCAGCAGACCATACTACTCTTCAGGCTAAAAGGAAATAAATCCAGGTGGAAACTCATCTACATAAAGTTGTGAAAAGAGTCAGATATAGTAATAGTAAAAGTGTAATTAAGTGAAAAATTCTTTTTTAAAAAATGTGTTAGTCTCCTTAAATGAAAAAGATAGCTGTTTAAAGCACAAATAAGTAAAATCTAACACTAATAGCAGAACATATGGTATCAAAGAAATGAGACTATTCTGTTTTATATAGCATAGTATAATATTATAATAGGCTGCTAAAAGTTAAAGATGCATGTTGTCAATAGAAAAGTATTCTGTAATAGTCATGATTCTAAATGTAGAAAATCTTAAAAAAATTGAGCTACTTGAACTACTCAGTGAAGTTAACAGTGTCAAAAGATGTACACTCAACTTTAAAAAAATCATTTACCTTCTATGTACTAGCTGCATACAGTTGGATAATGATAAAAAAAAGCGATTTACAAAAAAAAAAATTGAGGCATAAATTTTAGAAAGAATAATATGCGCAACACTACACTGAAAAATTATAGGGCTGAGAGTGGACAATGGGGAGAGAGATCATATTCGTGGAATTGTTAAGACAATATTGCTAAGATGTCAGTTATTCCAAAATTGACCCATATAGTCTTAATGTAATACCAATAAAAATACCAGTAGGCATTTTAATAAAATCCAGTAGGCAATAGGCTTTTTCTAAATTTTATATGGGAATGCAGAGGTCTTGGAATAACTAAGACCTCTTAAGAAACAAACAAAAAACTGGGAGTCTTTATACTACTTATAAGTATAATCTGTAAGACAGAGTGGTTGTAAACTGAGTATAGATATCAAGGAAGGTTAGGGTTAATGTGTGGGAGATCTTAGTGTGGGAGATCTAAGGCCTTCTCGGTCATGATGGGAAGTCAGTCCATCTAAATGGAGCTATCAAAAAGTAGTATCATATACATATTTAGAAATAAGTAAGCAAATGCCAAAGAAAACAGGCACAAGTTGTGAGTGGTTGCCTCAGTTGAGAGGTAGGTAACAAGGTATTGGAAGATGAAAGGCAGAAAACTGGTTTTATTTGTTATGGCCTTTTGGTTCTGACTTTTAACATCATATATGTGTGTTAATTTGATTTTTTAAAAAGTTAATAAAAATAGAAAGTGTCTACTAGCTCCACAAGCCTGAGGGGTGTTTTTCTTCATGGTCTATAATGAGGCAAATGGTCCTTTTCTCTCTTGAGATTTCCCTCTTGAATACAGCTCCATATATAAAAGATGTGAGTAGGCTAGAATCTGTTACACTTTATGCTAATAAGTGCACAAAGGCTAAAAGTAGAGGGGGAAGATATTTGTTTTGTTTTGTTTTGTTTTCTGTAGTATTGGGGATTGAACCCAGGGCCTTGTGCTTGCGAGGTAGGCACTCTACCAACTGAGCTATATCCCCAGCCCAGGGGGAAGATATTAAAGTAGGTAAAGGGGAAGACAACAGATGCAGACAGCCAGTCAACAGTGTTCAGCTAGAGATTGGAAAGAAAAAAGTAATTCAAGAGTCATAAGGAAGTTAGGTGCAAGAAAGGATAAAAGAATTAAGTACTGGAGAAGAAAAGAAAAAGGGATACAAGGACAAAAAATATGCTAGCATATAAAGGAGAAAGAGTCACTTCTAACTCTGTTCACCTCCAACCCCCAAACTGTGTGCATCATTACCTGTTACTGGAACCACGGTCTGTTTTCAGTTGGCCCACATCTTGACCTTTTGTTCACCCAGGAAAATCAAATATCTTTCCTTACTTGAGTCTTCAGTCAGAAGTTGGACTCTGCCAAGTGCAAACGTCCCACAAGATGAACCACCATTGTACTTCAAAACCTGAGATGCACCAATTAAAACTCCTGACTATCCTCCATAGTACCTGTCTTCTCATACCTTTCTTTTCCTTCACATTTTGTGCTGTATTTTGAGAGAAACTCTGGGCCATTTCCCAGATCAAAACTGAATCTTTAACCCTATCAGTTCTGCTCTTCCATCTTTCTGTTGAGTTCTTTTAACTATGGCTCTCATGCTTTTGCTTTCTAGAAAATCTTTTTCTTAGAAGTTATTACTTTTTATGAATGTAATAGATGTTTTAATATGTGTAATGGTATTTATTATATTTACTAAGATTCATCCATTTTCTGTATCATTCCTTTTTTCTTCAGTTTCTTTCTATGTTAAATTTGCTGTCTGTTTCCTGCTATTGACTTTTGACTTTTTGTATGATTGATAGATACATACATACATACATACATACATACATATTTCATATATACTGCCCAGTGGTCCTTCTCAGAGATCATACCAGTTAATGTTCCTATTTCCATATATCCTTCTCAATACTTCTAATTGTGCATTTTCTCAACTTTATCAATTGATTTTTTTTCAGGTATCTCAGGGTAGTTTTAAATGATGTTTCTTTTATTATGAATTAAGTTGTTTTATGTGACTTCTTCACCATTTATCAATTGTGTTATTGGGTTTTTATCTTACTGATTTATAGAATTTTTATTAGAGAAATTAGTTCTTCGTCTACATGAGGTCTTTAAAAAATAAAACACTGTAAATACTGTGCACGGATAGTTGCCAAATGTATCACAAAACTGAGCCAGAAACGTCCTTTCCAACAGCTGAAGAAAATTAACTGTGAACATGAGGTGCTGCTTCAATAGTTGGAGGTGTAGAATGTGCAAAAGCCACCCTCCTTGTTAAGACAGTGCCCTCTACTTGATGAACAGAAAATTTTAAACAATTTAATAATATTTTTTTTCTGGGTTCTGTATGGCTAATGGGCATATAAAATTTTCCTTTCAGCCAGATTTTAAAAGGAGAAAATAATAATGTTGAACCTTTTACAACTATGACAGATAATACCAGGTGTGGTAACATTCTTCTCTAGTCCTAGCTACTTGGGAGGCTGAGGCAAGAGGATTGCTTGAGCCCAGGAGTTTGAGGCCAGCCTGGGAACATAAGTGAGACCTCAACTCAAAAAAATAATAATAGCAACAACAAATATTAATGACTTGATCAAAGATCCCAAAAGGCTTATTTTCTATCTCTCTTTCAGCTGCCTCTCTCACAAAAATGAGTGTACTTTTCTTACATGTATACGTACTTATTCATGTTTGTGGTAGGAACCCAATCATGACCAAAATTAGGAGGTATATTCCATGGACAAAGAGAGAACTTGTGTACTTCCTCAGCAGTGCCATCAAACCCTCAAAATTTTTATGGAAGGCGTTTTCTAAAGGAAGTCCAAAAGGTTGAAATTAATGCAAGAATAAAAACCAACTTTTTTTAAGCAGCCTATGCAAAAACAAAAACAAAACTTTTAATTAAATCAAAGTTTAATCAATTTGGTTTATTTATTTGGTTCATTCGTTGGTTTTAGTTTTTTGGTTTTTATTATTTGTTTGCCTAGACATGAAACTTAGCACATGAATCTTATTTTGGAAACATTTATCTAACTTATTTTCTTAACATTTTTCATCAAGACTAGTAAAGTGCCCTGTGATTAAGTCAAACTACCTGTACTACTTAGTATTATTTGTTTGTTTGCTTTGCAATACTGGTTTGTGAACCTCCAGCTTCATGGATGCTAAGCAAGTGTTCTACCAGGGAACTCCATCCCCAGCCCTATAAAATTTATGTTTGATAGTACACAGATGTGGAAATTTTCTTAGGCTCTTAAATATAATTAATTTTGTCTAAGTTAGGTTTCTTTTTCTTTTTTTCTTTTTCCTTTCTTAATTTTTTTTGAGTTGACCAATTTATTTTTGAAATTTTTATTGGTACATCATAATTATTCATAATAGTGGGATCAGTTGTTACTTATGTGTACGTGCACTCAATATCAGTTGATTTCTTAAGAATTCTTAAGATTTCTTAAGAATATTAGGAAGATTGAGGAGTTAATATGTAGAACAGAGCAACGGGACAACATTAGATAATCTTCGACCAACTTCCTAATTAAAATAATGATAGGAATTAAGTGATTTAATTTCTATCACCATTGTCATTTAGTTTATTTTTATTGTGTATTTCAGAGTCCTTACAGAATTTGATTTCTTTGTTATCTGTCTTCATAGAGATCAGTTTAATTGAAAGCTATAATTATGTTCATTTAAAAGTGAATGTGTTTGTAGGGATTCTTTTTTATTTATAGTAAATATTAATTGTATTTTACATAAAAGTATAATTTTTTCAGCTATCCTTAAGTCTACTTATCCTTTCTTTATTCACTAGAATGAGAAATTCTATCCAACTGTTGTCTTAACACTCCAAACTGAACTGGGGATGTAACTCAACAATAGAGCACTTGCCAATCTTATGTTCAACCCTGGTTGGATCCCTGGCACCTCAACAACAACAACAACAAATGCAAAACACGTTTAGCTTAAAAAAATGTATTATTTGCCTCCGACTCCTATAAAGAAATACACAGATTGGGGGACTTAAACAACAGAGGTTTATTTTCTTACAATTCTGGAGGCTGGGAGTCTAAGATTAAGTTTTTAACAGGTTTGGTTTCTTCTGAGGCCTCTCCTTGGCCTGGAGATGACTGTTATTTCTCTGTGCTGTGTCCTGATCTTCTTATAAAGAGTCTAGTCATGGATTGGGGCTGTAATTATCCATTTTAAATGAATTATTTCTTTAAAGGCCCTGTCTCCGAATGGTCACATTTTGAAGAGGTACAAGATACTAGGACTTCCACATATGAATTTAGGGGGGACACAGTTTAGCCCATAATAAAGATCAATTACCATAGATTCATTTTAGAAATTATAAATAACTGTTATAAAAAGAAAAAT
The DNA here is from genome assembly GCA_020662805.1 of Glaucomys volans. Taxonomy (NCBI): domain Eukaryota; kingdom Metazoa; phylum Chordata; class Mammalia; order Rodentia; family Sciuridae; genus Glaucomys; species Glaucomys volans. The sequence continues at coordinate 367,038 of JAJEJO010000711.1, read as the reverse complement.
AATCCTCACTCTTATTATCTGAAATGAACCAAGGAGAAATATAGAAAGAGCCTCCCAGAATTTTTTGTTAACATATATGAAGTAGTTTATAAAACCAGAATCATCCTGAACATAATGTCTTAGAATATGCTTTTTTCTTTAACATATATTATCATCAGATATAACACAATTCATTAATCAGTCCCTACTTTTCTAAATTCAGGTTATGATTTTTCCCAGTATTAATAGTTAAGAGGTAATCATAAGTCATTACAAAAATTTCTTAAGAAAAGCTTCCTAAAATGTATATACTGTTTTCTTTAGTTACAAAACATTCTTCATGTGAGTATCATTGTGAGCCTGAGTTATTATACCATAATTATACAGCTATCCTCTCTGGGTAGCAGTTAGAGCCTTGTTCATTTGCCGAATAGCCTCAGACCTCCATGCCCTTAAGTTTCTATTTCTACCTTTTGTTGAATGCATTTTATCTTTTACTTGTAGCTCTCATTTCATAGTGAAGACACTGTCTACATACAGTGTAGTCTAATGTGCAACAGACTGAAAAGGCAGTTAAGCGAAGCTATTAAATTTACTTTTAAAATACATAATTTCTGACAAAGTCCTTGATTCTCCCTATGGTAATATCAACTTATGAACAAACAATACTATATTTTCTTTTACTAATAAACCTTTTCTCACTTTCTCATTTACTTTTTAAGACATATATAGGTACATTCTGGGTAGTTTACATTTCTGACCTGTCATTGAAGTAATATTTTATAGGGAAAAAAAACTCACTATTATACACTATATTCTGAAAATTTTGTCATTTGTATCTTTTATTGTGACAATGACCTTTTCTTCTTCAATCAGGATTGCCTGAACTGGAATTGGACACAATTGATAACCAGTTTGGACAACCAGGAACAGGTGATCAGATTCCATGGGGAAATAATGCTGTGACAGCTATAAATCAGAATAAAGCAGAAGAGTAAGTAATATATTTTATAAGATATCAGATATCAACTTATAAGCCAAGAACTACTATTCCCAGATTGGATTCCAGTCTGCATTGGGATTTTGTAAGATATCCATTGATACAGATATTTAAGGGATCAGAAAGCGAGTGTACGTTGTAATCAACAAGAGATTGATATGGTGTGCACCTATTGTTTATCTCATCTACACTACTTTGCTTTGATTACCACGGTGTTCTTGGGACCTGTGGATGAATTGGCCTCAGCACAATTATATTGCCCTTAAGCTTTTAGTCATGTAATTATTTTGCCAAAATTTGTCTTTGTTTGAAGGTATAAGGAAGGAAAGTACTTTCTCCATCTATTTAGTGCTCTGATTAGAATTTAATTTCTTAATTCACATAAGCAGCTGTATTCCATAGCACAGGGTATATCTCATACATGGCAACCAAAGGGAGACTAAATAGTATTGAGTGTGGTTTAGAAGTTTAACTTGGACTGTATTTCCATTTACCTTCCCAGGGAAAGAGTCCTTATATTATTGTATTAGTATAATTAGAACTAGTATTATTTTCTATATTTTTCTAAGTTTTATCTTCCCTATATTTCCTTTTTCTTTTTTCCTTATATTTCTATGTATTTTCCCTATATTTCTATATATGTATATTCCTTATATACATATAGGTATATTCCCTATATTTCTATATATTTTCTGTATATTTCTAAGTTGATATCACTTTGGATTAGACTACATATTTTCTACAAATCAATAATTTATGGTTGTTGCTTCATGCCTACCATGTTTCATTTTTCCAGTTTGATTCCTTTTATATATATTAATCGTGTCATGCTGCCAGTATGATTTGATCATCTTTGAAAAATAAAATGATGTTTTGATTATACTTCAGTTATCAATAATTGATATTATCCATAGAATAAAATAAGTAGAATAAATCTGAATATAGGGCAAACGATTTTTCTGAGTTTTTATCTGATTTTTATTTTTTTACTTTTATTGAAAATTCTTTTCCCTTCATTGTATTTGTTCACTTTTTCAAGATATTTCTATAAACTAACATGAAGAATATAGAAACAAAATTTGATGATTGACAAAAGAATGAAATGTATTCAAGCTATATATACTGAATATTCTTTTAATTTTCTGTATATTAAGCATGGAACATTTTATTGCATTAGAATTATTGCCAAGCATCTCAGAGAATTTTCTAGAACCAGATTTGCTCCTATATGTGTGTATTTGCATTCTTAAGATTGAACATTTTTTTTCTGTTTCATTCTGAAACTTTCTTAAATCTTTTGGCTCTGCAGCCAGTGTATCAGTTCACAATTAGATGAACTTCTCTGTCCACCAACGACAGTAGAAGGAAGAAATGATGAGAAGGCACTTCTGGAACAACTGGTGTCCTTCCTCAGTGGCAAAGATGAAACTGAGCTTGCTGAACTAGACAGAGCACTGGGAATTGACAAACTTGTTCAGGTATTTATTACAGTTGGCATTATTTAAACCGTGCAGCCCAGAGAAACCAGAAAGTGATTTTTAAGCAAGATTTTTCAATATTGTTCCCACTCTGCTTTAGCTGTTTTGTAATTTACCTCTTATTGAATTTATCAAAATACATAATAAAGGGGTTGAGGACTTAGCTCAGTGGCAGAGTGCTTGCCTAGCATGCTCAAGGCCATGAGTTTAGTCCTCAGCCCTGTTGGGGGCACAATTTTAAGTAATAGGCTCTTTAAACAAAAAAGTATCATGATCATTACAATTTGAATGCCTTAGCTTTTCACTATAGATCAGAATCTTACAAGCTGTAGCTAGAATAGAATCCAGATTTATAATCATCACTTCTTGGTTTAGGACTAAATTTATCCTTCATTCATGCTTTTTTTTTACAAGACAATTTTTATTGGTGCATTATAATTGTACCTAATGGTGGGCTTAATTATTATATATTCTGTTCGTACATGCACACAATATAATTTGGTCCATTTCGTTGTTCAGTACTTCCACTTTCCCCCACCCCACCCCTACCCCTTTCCTGTGATCCTTGCCCCTCTCAGCCCTGTTTTTTCTTTTCTTCTCTCTTCTTCTTTCTTTCTTTATTTTTTCCTTTTTTTCTCTCTAGCTTCCATGAGGAGAGAAAAGCATATGACCCTTGGTTTTCTGAGTCTGGCTTCTTTCACTTAACATAATGCTTTTAGGTCCTAACTATTTTCCTGCAAATTACACAATTTTGTTCTTTTTATGGATCAGTAAAATTCCATTGTGTGTATATACCACATTTTCTTTATCCATTGACCTGTTGACCAACACATAGGCTTATTCCATGATTGGCTATTGGGAATTGTGGTCTTTAACCTATATTTTCCATGATATTCCAATATCCTGTTTAGCATTTTTCAGGTTGTGAGATGGTAAAATGAATTTAGTGCACTTTTTCTTTATTGGTACTGGGAATTGAACTGAGGGCCTTGTTCATGTGAGGCAAGCACTGACCTATATCCCCAGCCCTTTTTAAAATTTCATTTGACACAAGGTCTTGCTAAGTTGCCCAGCTGCTCTTGAATTTGTGATCTAACTGCCTCAGATTCTCAAGAGGCTGGTATTAAAATTTTATGGTATGTGGCCATGTCCAGCTCATGACCAGCATTTTCAGTAGAGATGAGTGTAGAATACAAAGTATCAGGATGTGTAGCCCATAAAAAGGGAAAGTTATGTTTCATGAAACTCTCCTTTCAGTTACACGTGTACACACACACACACACATACACACACACACTCCCCCCCCACACACACACACACACTCACACACCAGATCACAATTTAAATTACATTTCTTGTGGTGGGTAATAGTTAAAACATTTGAAAGCCATAACTCTATGGCCTTATGTTACTTTAGCTATGGATTTTTTTCAAATAAGGTAAAAGCATGGATTCTGTTTGAGATAGAAAAATGCCTGATTGCTCTTTTTTTTTTTTTTTTTAGGTCTCTACTTTTTATAGTAACCTATTAAATGTAAAGTTTATTGCTTTTAGACTTTGTATTGAAGTTCTTTTCAAACTCATAGCTTTATTTCATTGATTTAGGTCCTTTTTTTTAATCATTTTCATCTCTGATATTTAAAGCATCTCAGTTAATCTGTTATTCCATTTCAAAAGCCACTTTCATAAATGATTTCTTTAGGTGACAAACTTCTAGAGAGCATGACTTCGGAATGAACATATTGTGATGACACTTTCTAGAGATAATCTGCTCTCAGATCCAAAATGATATAGCAGTACATGTCATTTATTGTCAGAAATGTATTTGCAAATTTTCGGGCTTCTTTTTTAACAGGGCGGTGGATTAGATGTATTATCAGAGAGATTTCCACCACAGCAAGCAACACCACCTCTGATGATGGAAGAGAGACCCAACCTCTATTCACAGCCTTACTCTTCTCCTTCTCCTACTGCCAATCTCCCTAGTCCTTTTCAAGGCATGGTCAGGCAGAAACCGTCACTGGGGACTATGCCTGTTCAAGTAACACCTCCCAGAGGTGCTTTTTCACCTGGCATGGGTATGCAGCCCAGGCAGACTCTAAACAGACCTCCAGCTGCACCTAACCAACTAAGACTTCAACTACAACAGCGGTTACAGGGACAACAGCAGGTGAGTGCTGTCCTGTTATTTCTGATTTCAAGCCCCAGTTCTAAACTTAGGTGGTTAACTTTAATCAAATTATTTGTCCTTTTAAAGACTCTGATTCCTTATCTATAAAAACAATCTAATAGTGTCTTTCCCATAGGTAGTTATATGGATTAAATGGAATAAAGAATGTGAAGCTAATATAATGCCTGGCAATCATAGTACTTCATAAACCCTAGCTATTATAAAAATATATTCAACAAATACAATAGATGATATAAATGTGCTTCCACTCCACCTAAAAAAAAGGAAGATAATAGAAGAGAAAAAGAGAAAAGGAGAGATGAGATAGGGGAAAAGTCTTAAATGATAGAATAACAAAGAATTTTCAAAATGCTCGGCCGGGATAAAGCACTCAAAATTTAAGGGGAGAAAGGGAAGAGAAATAAAGAGATGGAGTCAAAATATGATTTGAGGAATTAGTTGAAGACATACCACTTCTTATACAGTTTGGAATTCATTTTTTGATAGAGAACACAAGGATAAGAAATGCTTAATAGCTTCTCCATATTGAATTTTTTACTAAAGATATTTAGGAGGGCTATACTAGCTACATTGAGGAATACAAAGAGTAAAAGGCAACTTCAGGGCTCTCAGCATACCTAGCTAAAAAGTCAGATCACACTGCAGTCTGTTTGTGATTAAGCGGAAAGTATAGGTATGCTGATTTCCTCATTTTACAAGCTGAAGTCCAGTTTATGCTGATTAAAGTTAAAGGTTCAGGAAGCAAGCCAGGCCAAAGACTGAAGTCAGTTCATGAATAAATAAAATGATTTTTACTCAGTTAAGGGGGAAGAAAGTTATTTTTGCTTCCATTCATTTGTAAAACAGCTGATCAGAGTGACCTCCAAAGGATATACCTGAGATAAGGACACAAAGAAATTATTGCTGCTCTTTACTTCCTTTAAATCTCCTGGAGATTTGTTCAAAGTTTGGTGGCCTTGGTAGTCCAAGAATGAAGTATCCACCAAGTTGAAGAAGCATGGAATTTTGGGCTCATCATGTTTATTAGTTCCGTAGAAATGTCAGTATACAAAAACAACTTAATCGTGCCAATAAGACAATAACTCTGCTGCCTAACACACCACATCATTCAGGCCTCCTGTTTGTGTTCTAGGCCCTAATTTCTTTCTCGGCTCCACTTGTGTTAGGGGATTTGCATATGTGTCTCTTACAGGCTGACTGTGAGCAGACCTGGCCAAGACTTATCTCAGTCAGTGTCGCAGTTAAGATGCTTTCAGCAGCAAATAAAGGCAAAAGATCAATTCAGAGTAGTGAAACAATAAAAAATACTCCAACTCAAATATTAGATAATTCACAATAGAGACAGGTTTAGGTATCAAAAGCCTCTCTTTTTTCAAAAGGCTCTCTTCCCAACCCATCTCATATCTCTCCCCCACAAAAAAGGAAAGGGGTAAATAAAAGACTTCACATTCCTGGTGAACCAGAGCTGAATCATACATACACCTTTAATCAGCTGCTGTGAAGGACTGTCTTAAGAGTATTCATGGATTGCCTCTTGAGTCATGTGATGTAGATGATCAGGTAATGAAAAGAATCTTATTCTATCATCAGGGAAGAAAGGGAGAGTAACAGCTATGGGTCAGCAATTATAGTCCCTGACAAAATCAATAAATTGAAGTTTAAATATATTATTTAAAATTATTTAGTTAGTTAGGATTAAGTAATGAACTTAGATGGTCCTTCTGTCCTTTCTCCTACCATATTTTCAGTGAATTAAGTTCATACCAGGGTAGACAAGAGAGAGAGAGAGAATATACCATTAGCACACTAAGAGTAGTCATTTGGTAATATAGATAGCAAAACTGAGAAACAAAATTAGATGCAAATAATGATTGCTGATATAGAAAATCTAAGAGAATCTACAGGGAACTTAGAACAAATAGAGAAATTCAGCAAAGTGTTTAGATAAAAGAACAAGAAACAAAAATTAATGGCAATGCTTTTTACTAGCTGCAACCAATTAGAAAATATGATTTTAAAATATTCACAATGTGCAAAACTTAGAAAATTATAAATCATAATTTTCTGGTTTTGGTTTTGGTTATTTTAAATCATAATTTAAAATTAAGATACAAATAAAAGATAGTCATGAATTGGAAGACTATCATAAAGATGGCAATCATTCCAATATTAATCAGTAAATTCAGTGGCTCTACAAAAATCTCAGCATGGAATTTGACAAATAAATGCTAAATTTATTTTGGGAGCATTAATACAGTCTTGAAGAAAAATGAAGGTAAACTTTCCCTATCAGCTATCAAGGTGTAAAACAAAGCTTTAGAAGTAAAACAATGTGGAACTGGCATAAGGATAGAAAATTCTATAAATTGGAACATATAGGGAGCCCAGAAGCACATCCAGACATGTATAGAGACTCACTAAGGGGCAGAGGAGATGGAAGTCAGTTGGAAGAGAGTAGCATGTTTAATAAATGCAATAAATGTAGTAAATTAGATCTTTATCACATACAATACACAAAAATAAACTCTAGGTGTTTTAATGACCTAAGTGGGAATGTAAGAGTATCTCTGTGGCCTCTTAAAAAAACAGACATAAAAGGAAAAGTTAACGGTTGCAATAAAATTTATAAGACAAGACACTGAAGTTAAAAGAGAAACCACAGACTTAAAATATTCGAAACACCACATAACTGACCAAGGATTAGTATACAGAATGTATCAAGTTCATAATGTTCATAATACACTTACCTTGTTGGGTTGATGTCATCTCTTTATTTGCTGGTCATAGCATTGCCTCCTTTTCCTAGACACAGGAAACTATAAGCATCTCTTAGGCAAGAACTTAGCACTAGCTTTAGTGCCGAAAAGAAAAGAAAAGGGGAATACTCACATCTATCATAGTTTGTTTCTTTTTAGTGGATTTTAAGAAGATCAGTTTAAAAATAGATATGGAAAAATTTTTAATAGGGGCTAGAGTTGTGGCTCAGTAGTAGAGTGCTTGCCTAGCATGTGTGAGGCAGTGGGTTCAATTCTCAGCACCACATTAAAAGAAAATACAGATATTGTTTCCATCTACAACTAAAAATATTAAAAACTTTTAATAGGGGCTTGTGTCATAGCTGAGTGGTGGAATACTTGCCTCACATGCATGAGGCATTGGGTTCATTCCTAAGCACTACATAATAAAGGTATTGTGTGTGTATGTACATACATATATATTTGTGTATATATACATATTTATATGTGTGTGTGTGTATATATATGTGCCAGACACAGTGGTACACACCTATGATCCCAGCTACTCAGGAGGCTAAGGCAGGAGGATCACAAGATCACAAGATTGCAAGTTCAAGATCAGCCTCCACAACTTGGCAAGACTCTGTCTCAAAAAGTAAAAAGAGTTTAGCTCAGTGCTAGCATGCCCCTGGATTCAATCCCCAGTACTGCAAAACAATAAATGAATAAAAATAACTGATTTCTTAGTCCTAAATGTATCTCATTGACTAGAACATGGGACATAAGGGTTAAAAAAAGAGTTCTAACATTTTAAATGTAATTATACAATTATGAATAATCCCTAGTTGAGGGGAGAGGAATGAAAAACATACTAGGAAACCAGTTGAGCTGTGTTTGTTGAGACTTAAGAAACATCAAAAATGAAGAAAGGAACTAGTGATTAAGGAGTAATACACATTTGTAAGCCTTAGGTGTAGGTACTACTTCTACCTCCAATGAGCAAAGACCCAAGAAATAGGTCCCTAATGCCAATTAAAAACTTCTAAAGTTCTACTTTGGGAAAAGGACAGCAGCAAAGATGGTTAGACTTTCTACTTGCAAAAAACAGTATGATACTGGCTTATACACACATACAAAATGTATTTTTCTACTCCAGTTTTGTTTTATCATTCTTTGGCAAAGACCATGCCCTTCATACTACCAAGAGAAGAATACTATAAAGAGGGAGGAGCAGTTTAAACAGATTTTTAAAAATACGATATTTTTAACCATCTTAAAACAAGTCTAGTCCTGATGTGTTGGATGTTAGGGTACTGAAGAAAGGTATGGATCTGATAAAAGAACCATCACTGATAATCCTTTGTATATGGTATAGAATAGAAGAAAATAAAGTGACCAGAAAATAGAAATAGGACTAAAGGCAGAAAATATAGGAAAGCAGATTTCACCTCCAGACTTCTGGTAATAAAAAAATGGCCTAATAAGAGAATAGGCTATTTACTGACACATGCCTATAACTCAGCTGAGGTGAGGATCACAAGTTTGAGGCCAGCCTCACCTCAGCACCTTAGCAGGACTTTGCCTCAAAATAAAAAGGGAGGGATGCAGCTCAGTGATAAAGTGCCCCCTGGGTCCAATCCCCAGTACCAAAAAGAAAATAGGCTACTTCTCTCCCTCCTTCCTCCCCTCTCCTCTTTTCCTTTTTTTTTTTTTTTTTCTTTTTTTCTTTTTTTTTTTTTCTATTTTTTATGAGTTCTTGCTATATTGCCCAGGCTGGTCCTGAACTCCTGAACTCAAGGTGCTCTTCTTGCTTCAACTTCTCCTGTAGCTGGGACTAATAGGCATGTGCCACTGTGTCCGGTAGAAATCATGTGACATTAAGGAACATTTTGTCTTAGCAAGAATTTGTGCCATGGCTGGATCAGGGTTTTTAACATCTTGGGCTGGATAATTCTTGTTTGTTTGTTTTGGGGGGTGTCCTGTGCATTGAAGGTTGTTTAGGAACATCCCTGACCTCTACCCCTAGAAATCAACCAAAAATGTCTTCAGGCATTGCTAAATGTCTGAATGGGGCAGAATCATCCCTGGTTGAAAATGTCTGGACTAGATAGTCGTCCTTTGGTGTTGCTGCAGAAGGATGTCTTGGGTTGCTCCTTCTGTGCTGCTATAGATCTTTACATACAGGTATCACACCCTTGCATCACATTGTTTTGTTCTGGCTTCTGCCCCTCAGCAGGGAGTTCCCAGAAGACAGGGATTTGCTAACCTTGCTGGCCTCCAAGCTTTATACAGTATCCAGAATATACTGCATGTTTCAATAAGTCTTTATAAACTTGATTTATTTAAACATATCAATGGTGTTTTGAGTTTAGGAAATGTGTGTTTTAGTACATAAAAGTCCCTTTGACCTTTTTTGTTAGCATCTTGACTTTTGAAGTGATTGTGAATGTTTTATACTATTCTACAATACCCGAAAATGGTAATTTTAATATTTACATTATGTGAGCTTTCTTCTCAAAGTGGGTTTGGTTTCTGATTTAGTGAGAGTCAGAAAATAAATGAAACCAGAATTAAGATTTGATCTATTTGGCAATGAGAAATTTAATCACTGTTCATAGCCCTTTGGATTCTCTAATAAAATTTTCAAAGGTTTTTAAGTTTACATATAGTGTAACAAAATACATCTTGTATAATCTATAAGTTGTAAAGTACCTATAAACATAAAATAGTAGAGCGCCGGAAACAGTGGTTTATGCCTGTGGTACCAGCTACTTGACAGGCTGAAGCAGGAAGATCACTTGAGCCCAGTACTAATAATATTGTTACTCTTGTCTCTCTAGTTTATTCTCTTTTTCTTCTTTTTTGGGGGAATCGGGGGGAGGGCAGTACTAGGGATTTCACCAAGGGGCACTCTACCACTGCTACATCCCCAGCCCTTTATCTATTTTTTATTTGAGACAGGGTCTCACTAAGTTGCTTGAGGCCTCGCTAATTTGCTGAGGCTAGCCTTGAACTTGTGATCCTCCTGCCTCAGCCTCACAAGTTACTGGGATTACAGGCGTGCACCATCATGCCTATATTCTTGTCAAATTGTTGACAAAGAAATTTTTTAAGCTATAGGTTGCTTACAGTGAAATCTCACTTCAAAGGACTCTTCTTTTGTTACCAAAGTTAAGATATAACAACCTGAAACAACCTGAAATCCTAGCCTGATCCAGACTCATCTTCCAAACCAGTATTCCATTCCAAGGAAGATTGTTCTGGGATATAGATGTTGATAATTAAAAGTCTGAAAAAACAGGTTTTTGACAAATAGGTTGCATTGTATATCCCCTTCTTGGAAATGCACAATGTGCTTTGGCCAATTAAAGACTTGTAAAATTGCTGCAGTAAATAAATGTTTCACCTCGTGTAACTCATCATTTCCAATACTTCATACAGCACAGTATGCTATTTTCCTGGCACATCTATTAATATCCTGCAGAACAATGTTCTTTAGAACACCAATTTGGGAAATGCTGGTAATTACTTCTTCTAGTTAAGTAAATAATCCTTTTCTCAGACCATTTGTTTCTTACATAATTCTCTCTAGCTAATAATATCATGTTGGATTTTCCCCAAATATGTACCCTGTAGGCCTAGCTCCTCCAAGTGAGGATACCCCCTCCAGTGCATCAGCTTTTCAGTTTGTTTTCCAGATCTTTGCAGAACATGCCCTTACTGCATTCTTGCTTTTTTAGTCACAATATTTTAACCTCTAAGGCTGATTTTTCTTTTCCTCCATTATCACACTTATCTGAAACAACTATTAATATGCTTCAAAAAATACAATAAATCTCTATATTCGTGTGTGTGTTCTACTTCTAAACGCTTTGCCATACTTAAGTGTTCTGAGGTAAATATTTACTAGCCTTTTGGCAAATAGATGGAAATAATGTTACTAAACTTGTAACACTAAAACTTTTTAGTAATCAATAAAAAGTTTGTGTTATTCTATAAAGCTATACTGTATTGTGTGTAGAAACATGATTTCTCTTTATTTCATCTTTTTTAGTTGATACACCAAAACCGACAAGCTATCTTGAACCAGTTTGCAGCAACTGCTCCTGTTGGCATCAACATGAGATCAGGCATGCAGCAGCAGATTACTCCTCAGGTAACATGAGGAAGCCAGGCGGTAGCAGTACTACTCTGGCCCAGGCAATATTGAAGTGTCAACTTTAGTGTTTTTAAAATGGCCTGTGAGCTCATCTTTTAATGACGTTTGTAGTAGTTTTCTTCTAGAATGAATTAATGAACCATTTGTGGTACTTACTGATGTTTGATCCAAAGCCAAAGGTTCTGTGTTTCATTTTGTTGTCATTGTCATTGTCAGGGGATGCCAGATGACCAGGGAGGAAACTTACTGCTGCACTGAATGGCACTAGTAATAAAAAACCTCTGATAGGAAACTGTGTAAATGGGACCTCAAACCTGATAAAACTGATAAAAACCCACTCACATTTCTCAGCTGTCTTAACTGCCTTGTATACTCTGTTCAGTCAGAACACCAGCATTTCTAGATTTTATTTATTTTAAAGATCCTCATATATAAACTCAGAGCCATTGGAATTTTAAACTTAAAAAGAACTGGGCCAGGCACAGTAGTGCACACCAGTAATCCCAGTAGCTTGGAAGGCTGAGGCAGGAGGACTCAAGTTCAAAGCCAGCCTCAGCAAAAGTGAGGCACTTACAACTCAGACCCTGTCTCTAAATAAATTACAAAGTAGGGCTGGGATATGGCTCAGTGGTTGAGTACCCCTGAGTTCAATCCCTGGTGCCCCCCAAAAATCCTGGATGGCCTTGAATGGTATCTAGTGTTTACTCCTACTGATTCCATACTTATTTTAATACTAACTAATGTTTTTAAATGAAGTTTTTTTGTCCTCCTTTATAGCCTCCTCTGAATGCACAAATGTTGGCTCAACGTCAGCGGGAGTTGTACAGTCAGCAGCACCGACAGAGGCAGCTCATACAGCAACAGAGGGCCATGCTCATGAGGCAGCAAAGCTTTGGGAACAACCTCCCTCCCTCATCTGGACTGCCAGTTCAAATGGGGAACCCCCGTCTTCCTCAGGGTGCTCCACAGCAATTCCCCTACCCACCAAACTATGGTACAAATCCAGGAACCCCACCTGCTTCTACCAGCCCGTTTTCTCAACTGGCAGCAAATCCTGATGCAGCCTTGGCCACCCGCAACAGCATGGTGAACAGAAGCATGGCAGGAAACATGGGAGGACAGTTTGGCACTGGAATCAATCCTCAGATGCAGCAGAATGTCTTCCAGTATCCAGGATCAGGTATGAGGAGCACAACTGTATGTTGCTTTTCCAAGACACCTCTATTAATATTCCAATGGGTGCAGGTCTTGCTTCATATGCATTTCCACTCACTGACACTGAGGCGGTATGCTTAGAGAAATGATGCTGACAGTGGAGTCAGAAGGTTCAGACTCTTGCCATTAAATGGTTGAATGGTTTCAGCCTTCTCTCTCTCTGATAGCCAAGATGATTAAATTAGAGGATTTATAAGGGATTGGCTGACTCTAAAGTTTTTAATATTTTGTGTACAGAGTACTTTCTTTTATTTTTTTACTTTATCTCATGGATTCCAGTGAAAGCTAATTGACAGTCCTTCCTAGACAGTGGGTTTTAGTACATTAACTCAAAATTTGCATATAGTTTTTTGTTGTGTAATTTTGGTTTTGACAGTTTATGTAAGATGATGGATCTCTAGAGTATCTTAGACTTCTTATTGGTGTCATTACCATTAGCTTCGTAGGTTGTAGCTTCCTCTCAGTGAACCTTCTTGTTGCCAAAGTTTTGTTTTTTTAAATCTCTCATTTGTGCTGCCTTCTATTCTCTTTGTCCTGGGTGTCAATATATTTTTTCAGTTTCTTTTCTATCACTTTGAGATCCTAATAGGTAGTGACAGTGATGCATATTTGATTGAACCACCATGTTCAGTCAAACTTTTATGCAAAATTAATGGCCAGTTCCGTAAAAAAAGTGAAAATAAACCCCCTGATTATATAAATGAAAAGGGAAATGAAATTTTTAAAGGTGCTTAAAAATGGATTTCAATAAGAAAACTGCTCTTTGACTGGACAGTGCAACGTTACCACCCGTCATCCGTACTGTATCTGGTACCTAGATTTTTCTTCCAGACCACCTTTTTTGATTGACAAAAAATATTTTTCACAATATACGAATTTTTCTTAGACAAAGTCAACATTCATGCTGCAATCAAAACCCAGATGTTGGTACAGTAAAGAAAGTAGTAGTTTTATCCACGTGCAGGAAATGAAATGGCGAAGCTATCAATTCTTCCATAAACTCCTTCAAAATAATACTAGAAAAAACCGTTAGTTTTTCTGGAAAGTACAGTTACATTTAAAGATGTAGTGTTTTTAACTTCTACTTTAAACTGTAAATTTGCTCCAATATGATCAGTGGTCTGATTAGAGGGCTTTAAGACCAGATTTTGAATTGGTACAAATTTAAGTTCTAGTTCTGGAAAATTTCTAACCTTTTCACAAAAACTCTTTCTCCAAAAAAAGTATTTTTTAAAACCAGCTTGAAGTAATCTAGATGGAAGGGCTCTTGGCCTTTGTAATTTTATGTTTTTACTGCCAATAAATTTGCCACACAAGAGTACTAAAATATATGTCCCAATGTATTTCAGTGTTTGGTAAAAGATCCGTGGGCCTAATCCAGCCCAATGCATTTTTGTAGTTTCACTGGAACATAGCCATGCTCACATTCACACTAATTTATCTACAGCTGGTTTCACACAGTAGACTTGAATAGTTGTTACAGAAATCTTATGGCCTACAAAAACAAAAATTCACTCTCCAGCCCTTAGTAGTAAAAGTTTGCTGATCCCTGCTTTAATTGATGACAGTAAAACCGAAACATGACTGGCATCATTCAGTTTACTATAGGCCCAAATTAAATGAAGGGGGACATATAGATAATGTATAGATAATACTATACTCTACATATAGTAATGGCAAAGTAAGTTTTATATTTCTGAAAACAAAACTTTTCTACACTATCTTTCTGTGATGATGAATGTATAAGGACAGAATTAAACACAGATTGCTTTATACAAGGGTAATATTTGAAGTAAGCATGAGGGAATTTCTTTTTTAATGTTGTAATGCTTCCTGGCTTCCTTGCAGCCCATCCAGAGACCTTTTCTGTGGACTGCAGTGAACATGCTGCTCTATCTACTCCTCATCATTGATCCTGGGACTCTAGGGCCCTCTACATGCTAATGACTCCATTCTCTATGACTAAATCAGATCTCACTCATGTGAACAGGTGTCCACTGGACAGATATTCTTGTATTTTCTACCAGCACCCAAAACTTGTCCAAAGCTAGATTCATCAGTCCTATTTCTCCTTTACTCCATATCTCAGTGTTCCAGCTGTAACAAATTTCTCAGGTTCAAAAAAGAGCACATACCTTATTCTGTTTTACCTCTAGGCCTGTGTACTTCTGTACCTTGTCTGAAATACCTTCCCCTTACCTGTTTCATTCCTTTCCTCCCTCCTTTCAGATATATCTCCTAAAAATCTTTCCCTGATACTTCCAATCAAAAACACTCATCATCCTGTATAATCACGTTATCCTAGCTGTCTTTTCTTTAAATAGCAAGTTCCTTCCATGAGCAAAGTGTGACTTTTTAATCTTTGCTTCTTTAGTTCTTAGCATAGTGCTCTGGCAGTGAATAATGCTTAATGCATCTTTAAAGAAATGAGTGAATGGAAGTATGAGTTCAAATTCTAGTTGCTGTGCAGCTATTTGATAGCATAGTTTAGACAAAAATAGTGCTATCAAATAGCACTGCAGCTATTTGATAGCATAGTTTAGACAAAAATAGAGTTGTAGAATTTTTTAAGTAGAAGGAACTAGATTATCTGGTCCAGTGACTCCAAAGTTCAATGTAGTGGCAGAACTGGGACCAGAGCTCTTAACTGTCCTCTGATTTAATATCCACAGGCTATTTCTTTCTACTAAAACCATGTCATCTCACAAAGGATTTTAGGACAATGAAACTGTTCTATATGATATTACAATGATGTACACATCATTATACATTTATTCAAACCCAAGAATGTCCAACACCAGGAGTGAACCTTAATATAAACTATGGGCTCTGGATGATAATTGGTGCATTAGTTGTACATCAGTTTTCATAAATTAACAAATGTCCCAATGGGAGAAGCTATACATCTGATGGTGGGGGGGATACATGGGAAATCCCTGTGTCTCCCACTCAATATTGCTTTAAACTTCAAACTTGTCTTAAAAGATCTTTTAAAAAATATTAAAATTGGGAGGGGGCAAGTGCTGAGTAGTGATATTGGCCAATTTACATTGTTATATTGTGTGTATGTGTGAATACGTAACAACAAATCCCATCAATATGTATAACTATAATGCACCAATAAAAAATTTGGAAAAAATAATAAAATTAAAAGATCAACCCTAAAAAAAAGTGAAAATACAGGTCATGTAATAAGGAAGACTGTCCATTTTAACATGGACATTTAGATGAAATGAGGCCAGAAGGAAATATCAAAAAGCATCCTGGTATACTTGGAATTGCTTATTTATTGGTTAATTTTGATTCCACAGAATAATATCCAGAATATGATAAGTATTTTCTCCCCCCCACATCCATTTTTTGTCAAATAAATTATTTCATCATAAATAAGATTAAAAGCACATTATAACTACAAAACAAGTAATTTTTAAAGGACCACAATCAAAATAGAAAATTTAAAACAGAATTAATGCAAAGGCAATCTGCATAGAAATGAAGATGATATCAGAAGCCAAAAACCCATCCTTGAGAGTCATTAGGTGAAAGAAAAATTTCTTGTGTTTTAAGTCAAAATCATTTACTATAGATTAAATTATATATGGAGGGAGCAGCAGAAAGAAAATATAAACACATAGCTGTATTTATATCATCTTTATCCAAAAAAGTAGTTGAGCATTTAGTGAAGGGAAAAAGCTATAGAAAATCTTTGTGAATCACAACATTCACAGAATTTTTTAAAACTTTAGTAAAACAATAAAAAAATGAGTTAGTTAATACATCTCTGGCTAGATTAACCAAACAAAAAGAGAGAAAAGTCATCATATTAATGACAGAATGCAACAGAATATGTACAGGCATATATGCTTATGCTTACAAAGTCATTGAGGACATAGAAACATGCTTGTGGTATATTGACAAGGGAAAGAATCAGGGCAAAATTATGCACAATTTTCTGGAGATTTGAAGATTTTCTAGAGATTTTTAATTATGCTAATTTTGGGTTCAAACCCCAGCCCCACACACAAAAAAAAATATGCTAAATTATCAGCAATCAAATTATGGCATTCTTTTTTCTCTACCTTTAGGCTTTCTCTGATTTAAGAGTATTTAACTGTGAGCTGCATTTTGTTGGAAGAAAAAGAGAAAGAGAATACAGGGTGCTAGCGTAACAAAAGCATGAAAAGAAACCCATATTATAAGGACTTCTACTTTTGTCCCAAATATACTAACAGGGACCAGATTTATTCTCCAACTCAAAACCAACAAAACATCAGACGAAATAAATTAAACAAACAGTTCTGGACATTGTCCAGATTATGTAGCGGAGAGGAAGAATCCAACAGGAGCCAGATGATTTCCCTGGGTTGAGGCAGTAGGGCTGTGAGGCTGAGAAAGCCAAGGAGGTCATAGGACACAATACCAGAGAGGACAGAGCCACACACAGAAGAAGGGGGATAAGCAGAGGGTCCCACTCAAGGTTTCAGCTGAGATGTCAATGTGCATGCATGCATGTATATATGTACACAAAGCAAGACCAGAGAAAAACACCTGAAAAGATTAAAGGCAATGGTCTTCAAAATTTGCACAAGCCCAGCTCCTATTCCTACCAGCCCACATTTTAAAAACTCAAAATTCATGGGGTATCAGAGGTGTTTGCCTTGGTAGTGGGGCACAATGAGCCCTAACCTAAACCCTGCTCTTGCCTCACTAGGCACAAGATCCAAAAGAGTTATCCTGTTTTCCATATAGACTAACCACAGCCCAGATAAAGATCAGAAATATACATATATACATATATAAACTTACAGGTATGCAAAGAAGCAGGCAAATGCAACCTGTAATGATGAGAAAAATTAGTCAATCAAAAACCAACCCAGAAATTACACAGATGATAGAATTAGTAGGCTTTAAGGCAATTATGAACTATAAATTTGTTCTGTATGTTCAAGAAACTAGAAGAATGCTTTACCAGGTTAAGTAGAAGCCTGGAAGACATTTATTTTTAAAAAATCCAACTTGTAGGAAAGAATGCCATAGTAAAAAACATACTAGGTGAGATGGGCAGCAGATTACAAATTATAGAAGAAAAAAATTAGGATACTTGAAGATATATAATAATGAAAATTGTTGAAGGTATATAAAATAAAGATATATAAAAATGAAATCTGAAAAACTGTCAATTCACTTCAGATTGACCCTATAATGCAACAGAATGTCTATCAAAATTTCAGCAATTTTGTAGAAATTGTCAAGCTTATAATACGGTATCAGTGAGAATACAAAGGACCTAGAGTAGCCAAAACAATGTTGTAAATGAAAAAAAGTTATACAGTAATGATCTAATTTCAAAAATTAATCTAAAGTTACCACAATGAAGAAAACATAGTACTGGTACAAGTATAGACATATAGATCACTAGAAAAGAATGAAGAAGAACAGCTGTAAACTCTTTAAATTTATTTTCAATAGATATGTCAATGGCTGTTAATAAGCATTTTCCTAAATAAAAAAGGAATGAACTACTGATAAAAGGTACAAAATCGTTGAATTTCAAAAATACTATTCTAGGTGAAAGAAGCCAGACACAAAGACCACACATGATGATGTTCATATGAAGTTTTCAGAAAAAGGCAAATCTATATGGAGAGACAGAAGCAGATCAGGTTGCCTGGGTCAAAAAGAGGAAATGGATTGGCTACAGTTAGGGACAAGGGAATTTGGGGTATGATGAAATGCCTAAGCTGGGTTGTGTTGGTAATTGCACAGTTCTGTACAATTACTAAGTAACATTAAATTGTATAGTTGCAATGGGTGAATTTCATGTTTTATAAATTATGTCTCAATAAAGCTTTTAAAAGGGTGGGGGGTGGGGGGGAGAAGAGTCCACAAAGAAAGGAAGGATTGTCCAATGAAACTTTCTATTTTTCGTCATCACACATGGAGTTTTCTTACCTAATTTTTTCCAAGTTCCTTTTCTTATGTAAGTAACCCATCATCTGTGTTCATGTTTTTTACACTTAAAAATTTATATTAGCAAAAAAGTAACAGAAAAAAATATCAGACATAGTTGTGCTTGCAGTCTCAATGAATGGAAAGCATTCTTCCAAGCATTTATTTGTTTTTATTAAGACTACCTGCCTTATTTTTAGAGAATAATTTTCTCTACTCTGTTGAAGAAGATATATCTAAATATATTGTGACAGAATCTTTTAGGTTTTTTCTTTTATGGTTTTAATTAATTTATAATGTGTTCACATAATTTAATTTTTATTTTCAGGAATGGTTCCCCAGGGTGAGGCCAACTTTGCTCCATCTCTAAGTCCTGGGAGCTCCATGGTGCCAATGCCAATCCCTCCTCCTCAGAGCTCTTTGCTCCAGCAAACTCCACCTGCTTCTGGGTACCAGTCACCAGACATGAAGGCCTGGCAGCAAGGAGCAATAGGAAACAACAAGTAAGGGGTTATTTTTGTATACAAACATCCCTGATTACTCTAGCACATCAGAGCAATCATGGGCTGATTCTGTTTTTCACAGTCTAAGTAGATGATTATTGGCTACTGCCATTCATATATAATGGAAAAAAAACTGATTTTTATGTTATCAGCAAAGGAAATTAAGAATTTTTAAAGTTTAAAGTATCAAATCATTGTTAAGGCAAATTTGTGTATTTTTAGTACAGAAAAGTGATCTAATGGTCTCCAACCTTTTCTTCCTGTTCCCAGCACACCTTAAGAATGTAGTCGACTCTCATCAGTAACAGCTTCCCTGGGACAGATATAGAAATGGATAATTTTTTAAAAGTCTGTCTTAGTAAGATCATTCTTAAATCTTACAGATACAAACCAAAACTATTATAATGTTCGAATACATAGAGCTGAGTAGTGGGCACACAGAACTTACTCTTCTCAGTGTGTTTAAAAGATTATATGACAACAACAAAAGGTCCTAAGGCTTCTTGTATCACTCTCCCTTACCCCTTTTTCTATATGTGTATTTTCAGTGGCCTTATCTTACCCATCTTGCTCAGAATTTTCTAACTAATGTAATGTCTTTTTTTCCAAATTCTGGCTGCTGAACTTTTCACACATCACTTGAGTTTTATAAGGATTTTAATTTGGTTGTGTCTTGGTTCTAATGACAGGGAAGCCGTTTAATCTGACAACATAATAAGTAAGACAGTTAAGTTGAAAATATAAGACCATATTCTCTTAAAGTTCATTGAAAGGTGAGTGAGGAAATCTTTTTGTCAGAGAACTGTGGAACTCTCAGTGAAGACTATATATAAATTAGGTATGGATGGAACCATCTCTGCAAGAGGAGGGTATTCTAATCCCACCTTCCTAAACTCCCTTTTGATTCCATGTCCATCCCTCTACTCCCTTTACAGGCACACTCAGCTCTCTTGCCCGGCTCTCCTTTTGATGCCCTTTTACCTGGCAGCTCTCCCTAATTGAGATCCAACTAAACTCCTCCTCCATACCTCCACCTAAGCATTTAAATACAGCTTAAGGGGTGAAGGCAAGGGTGCAGCTCACTGGTAGAGTGCTTGTGTAACATGCATGAGGCCCTGAATTCTATCTCCAGTACCAAAAAAAGATAAAAGAATGGTTTGGAAAAAAGTATAGTTGTGCTGATGGCTCTCACCCCACCTTTTTTACTGCTCCCATTATAGTTAAGTTCCTTAAAAGACTATACTCTATCCACCTCCTTTCCTCCCACTTCTTGTCAGGAGTCATGCTTTCATCCATACCATTCTACCTCAAGTGTTCTTGTCAAGGTGGTTAATGTCCTCTATGATGCCAAGTGCAATGCTTGTCAATAATATTTGATATATTTGAGCATTTAGCATCTTGAAGTTCTTTTCATTTGGTTCATTTAGTTTCTGGAACAACTTTCTCTCTTAAGAAAGGCAGCTGTCCTCCTCACCTTAGTCTCTTCTGTTGGAGACCATCTTTTGGTCATCTCCAGTGTTCATTCTAAGACCTCTTCCCCATATCTACTCACTTTATCAGTTTGTTACTGTGTCTCTCTATATTACTTATTACTACCTCTATTTCAGAGGCAAAGCGCTTGCCTACCATATGCTAGGCCCTTGGTTAAATCCCAGTACCAAAAACAAAAACACTTAAGGTAGTATTCTCCCTAAAACCTACTCCTCTCCTACTTTTCCCCATCTCAGTAAATGACAACTGCATTCTTCTATTCATTCAGAAGAAAACATTTTCTTTCTTTTATATCCCACATCAAACAAATAAGCAAGTCATAAGCACTTCTTAGAAGCAACTCTCCCTTCTTAAACTATTCCACTTAACACACTATAATGCAAGCCACTAACACCTTTTTTATGGACCATTTAACCTCCTATCTCCCTACCCTTGCTCTACCATGGCCTATTCTCTGTATCGTAGGCAGAGGGATGCTTTTAAATCATGAGGCAGTATGTCATATCTTCACTCAGGACTCTCCAGTAGCCCCCAACTTACTCGAAATACAAAATAGGGCCTATAAAGCCCTGCATTATCTTGCTCCTGGATACTTCTCTGATCTCAATGTTATTCTCATCACTCACTCAGTTACACTGGTGTCTGTGTATTCTCTTGTGGCTTGGATATGCCAAGTCCATTGCAAACCCAACAACTTTGCATTTTTTTTAATCCCTCTGCTAGAATGTTTTTCCCTTTAGTAGCCACATGGCTTGCTGGCTCTAACTGCAAGTCTTTCCTAAAATTCATCTTATTAGACATAGACATTAAATGTCACCTTATCACACTTTCTTGGCCATCATTTCTAGTTTGGGGTTTGATTTGTTTGGGGGTGATGGCGTTTGGGTTTTTTTTTTTTTCCGTTTTGGATTTGGTTTTTGGGACAGGGTTTTGCTTGCTTCCGTGCACAGTTCATCATTTCTAAACAATACCATTTGCCACATTTGGTCCCTCCTTTCTATTTGGTACTTATTCATCATAATTAACACCTATATGTGATAGTTGATTTGCTTATGGTCAGTCTCCAACCAAAATGTAAGGATCCTAAGAGCAAGGTCTTTGTTTTCCTTTACTTCTGCATCTCCACCCTGTAGAACAGGTAGCATTTCATATAACATGTAGAAATGAGTGCCAAAACTCCCTGCTCCCAAGTTTAGTCCAAATTCAGATTAAAATGTGGATGAGGGTTTTTGTTGTATTTCAGTAGTTTCTGTGAACTTTGATTTTCCCAAATAATTTGGGAAAGAAAATAATCCCTGCTAGCTGTTGAAACATTCACACTTGCTTATTTGGTTCATGTGTAGATTTTTAGTCAGCATAGGCAGTAAATCTTAGCATATTTACTAATAGAAATAGTGACCACTCGTTATCTCTATCACATGGGACAGGGTACCACAAGGAACATGACAAACAGCTCTTGCTGCCAAATGACCAAGTGTCTAGTTGGTAACAGAGTAGGTCAGAGATCATTAAAACATGAAATAATCAAATAACCGTTAAATAGAATGATGTAGTGTTAAGAGACAGTATAATGTGGTTCTTTTCCATTATTGGTGGCAAGAGTAAAAAAGGGTTAAAGCAAGCCTGTGTATCCTGGACCTGGACCCTGTTTGTATGCAGCACTCATCTAAAGGGAGAATCCTAATGCCTATTAGCATGTCAAGGACCAAAAATTCCTATTGTTGTTTTTTGTTTGTTTGTTTGTTTTTTAGTTAGAACTAAAATAAGGTTTTTTTAAATTTATTTATTTTGATTCGTTGTACACAAATGGAATACAGCTCTTGTTTCTCTGGTTGTAAATTCCTATTGTTGAAACTTTTGTTCTTCAGGCTTTTTTGACCAGACACTCCTTGCTTGTTAATACATGTAATATCTGTGGAACTCATTCTGGGTCAGGGTCTTCATCTTTCTCTTTCCTCCCCATATACCTGGTGCTACCCTGAAAAAACTGATCACTTCCACCAGGCAGATAGGAACACAGAGTGAAGGAGAGGTCCTGGGGGCATTGGGCTTAAGGTTCCTGTGAATCCAGCTGTCCTTTCCAGGACCTAGGACAGCGATTCAGGCTGCCCACAGACTTTTTGTTCTTCCCTTGATGGAGTAAACTGAAGTGGAACTATTGGCAGTAGTTTGAATGAAGTCTATAATCCTAGATAGATAGATAGATAGATAGATAGATAGATAGATAGATAGATATGTGTGTGTGTGTGTGTGTGTGTGTTATACCAGGGATTGAACCCAGCAGTGCTAAACCAGCGAACCACACAACCCCAGTCTGTTTTTGTTTTTTTGTTTTTAATTTTGAGACAGTCTTGCTAGTTGCTTAGGGCCTCGCTAAGTTGTTGAGGCTGGCTTTGGACTTGCAGTCCTCCTGCCTCAGCCTCCAGAGTCACTGGGATTACAAGCATGCACCACCACACCTGATCCAAATATAAATTTGAAAGGAAATTAAGCCCTAAACATTTTTTCAATAAATGTAATATCACTGTTCTTGATGCTTCTGCATGCATTGACTTACATAGCCTTGCACCTTCACAGTGATGATTTGTGTATCAATTGACAAATGAACATTGTCTAAGGCAGAAATATTCTCATTAGAAAATAAGTATAGATTAATAGGATTTTTTCTTACCTCTAGTTGTAGGAACACTGTTCCACAAGCATAGTTGTTCAGATATTAATGGTCTACCCATGCATTATTGAGTATTTTCTAAGAATGTAATTTTCTGTGAGTATTTGTATTTTATAGTTACTTGGGGGGAGAATTTGCTACTTTTCTTTAGACAATAATATACTGTTTCTTGGTCTGTTAATTTCAGTATAATTCCTAATGTACTGAAAGCTGTAAATTTCAGTACCTCCTGCTTACTGCTTGAGAGCTAACCAGGAAAAAAGAAGCCATTATGGGGGAAAGTCACTTTTGGTATCAAATTCTCCAGAATTAAAAATGTTTTATAATCATAAAATATTTAATATTTTAGAACTTACGAATGACAAAAATCATATTACCTTCCATTAGATGTATGTGTTGTATCACTGAGAATTTTCAGTGTTCAGTTATAAAGTTTCAAGGTGAATTTACATGGGGTTTATTCCATACTATTTTACTTACTAATAAAACTGACTTCACATCTGAGATCTTTGGTATAACAATAATCCAGAACTTGACCGTGAAGAAGAAGTCAGTAAAACAAGCCATCTGAAAACATAATTGCCCTTGTATTTTGCTTACTAGAAAAGACATGAAGTTGTCTATGTTCAGTCCTGAAGAAATAATTGCAACTTAAAATGAGCTCTTTTCAGTTATTAAACCCATTGAGCAGAGATCAAAATGTATCTGAGTTTCAAGCCTGATATATTTTAATAAGGTACAGTCTTGCGGGGCGCGGTGGCGCACGCCTGTAATCCAAGCGACTTGGGAGGCTGAGCCAGGAGGATCGCGGGTTCAAAGCCAGCCTCAGCAACTTAGCGAGACCCTAAGCAACTCAGTGAGACCCTGTCTCTAAATAAAATACAAAATCGGGCTGAGGATGTGGCTCAGTGGTGGAGTGCCCCTGGGTTCAATCCCCAGTGCCAAAAAAAAAAAAAAAATGTACAGTCTTACATTTAATTTAAGAATATAAAATATTTTCTTTGGAATTATTTTGTCTAATAAAAACAGAATCTAGTTACATTATTCCCATGTTCATGATCAGTGGATGTAATCTGGATTGTTTTTGAGTTAACAGTGTGTTCAATCAAGCTGTCCAGAACCAGCCCACACCTGCACAGCCAGGAGTGTACAACAATATGAGCATCACCGTGTCCATGGCAGGTGGAAACACAAATGTTCAGAATATGAACCCAATGATGGGCCAGATGCAGATGAGCTCGTTGCAGATGCCAGGAATGAACGCTGTGTGCCCTGAGCAGGTAAGTGGCACAGCTGGCATACTTGCCACACATGTACCACACTATACCACAGTTCACTGTCCATCAGATATGTTGACAATTACCAGAAATAATCATGCTTCTTTATTCTTTCTTGCCATCTTTTGATCATTACTAGCCCTTAAGACATGCAATGGAAATTTTGAGAAACTTTATAAATAAGACTGTAGTTTCATGAAATTTTAGTGTTACAAAATGGTGTACACATTGACTTGGAATATCCTGTTATTTTCTGAACACATTTTCTTCATTTCCACCCTTTTAATTCAAAAAGCTTTTATTTAGCTTATTATGTATAAAGATACCTCTGGGCCGAGTGCGATGGGCACGCCTGTAATCCCAGCATTTGGGAGGCCGAGGCAGGAGAATCACAAGTTCAAAGCCAGCCTCAGCAACTTAGCGAGGCCCTAAGCAACTCAGTGAGACCCCCAAGACCCTCTCTCTAAATAAAATACAAAGTAGGGCTGGGGATGTGGCTCAGTGGTCAAGTGCCCCTGGGTTCAATCCCCAGTACCAGAGAGAGGGGGAGGGGGAGGGGGAGGGGGAGAAACCTCTGTGAGACACACACATTGACATATTGAGGAGACACAACATAATTGATAGACAAGTTGAATAATAGGACCAAACAGTTGTGTAGAACCCCCAGAGGATCATACATGTTTGTATTTGAGGAGAGGTATGTATACTTTACTACTGAGTGGTTAAAAGGAAAAAAAAAGAAAAACCCAAGGCAACGATTTCCTCCAGGAAGAATGAAGGATTGCCCAAGGAAGAAGGCATGGGCATAGTACACAGATTAGCTCAGAAGTAACACAAAATATGTAGATAATGTGTAATGTCAGTAAGTTATGAAGAGTGTAGGTGTAGATAATGTCTGATATTGATAAGAAAGTGAGAGTAAATATTAATGGAAATAGCTAGAAGGGATGAACATTTATTGCCTATGGAGAATTGGCCTGAAACACACAGAAAGGTTAGGTAGAGGAATGCTATTTTTTTTTGTCCTTAAATTATATATGCTGTTTAGTATTTAAAACAGTAGACCAGTATATTTTCATAAACATTAAAATTAATTTTAAAAGACAGAAAAAGAAAAAAGGCCTGCTCAGGAAAAGCAGTGGGGAAAAGTTGCCTATAAAAAGAGAACTCAGGGCCAGGGGTGTAGTTCAATGGTAGGGTGCTTGCCTACCATGCATGAGGGCCAGGATTTAATCTCCAGCACCACAAAAGAGAGAGAAAAAGAGAGGAAATTGAAAAAGAAACATTTAATGTTGGTTATTACAGCATTAGAAAGAGAGGTTAAAAAGCCCAATGAATGTGAAAGATATATATATATATATATATATATATATATATATATATATATATTTTTAGAACAGAATTTATGTGATAAGGTTCTTGAGGATATTGTATAACATCTAAGTGTTTGGAGTTTGTCCTGGAGCCTCCTGCAGATTTTCAGAATGACTAAATTCAAAATGATATTTAAGAAGATTGTTGGAGTAACTCTCTGTAGTTACAGTTCTCATTATTCATATAAGCAACCAGAAAGTAAAGTGTGGTAACTAGGCTACTACCATGCAGACATAATGTATAGCAAGTCTTAAAAATATGTAAACACTGATTATTTTTTATATAAAATTTCTTTTTGATTGATTATTATAAATTCCCTATTTTCCAGGAATCATATAGTAAGCCTAAGGAGGTTAGTAAGGACAAAACCAGTAACTTAGTGATCCGGGTCTTATAGCAAATTAAAGGAATTAAATAAGATTGCTTCTTGTCCTTGTTATCTTGTTGTATTCAATTATTATACTTATTCCTGATCTGCACTAGATTAAAAAATAATAATGAAAATACAAATTGGGTAAAACTATTATATTTTAAGTGGGTTTCTTATATAGTTGGTCTTGCTTTTTTATTCAAGTCAACCATCTCTGTTTTTAATTGGAGTGGTTGGTCTGTTTATATTTAATTGCTTATTGGTATGGTATATCACATCTTGTTTTCTTTGTCCTGTCTTTTGGCTTTTGTGTGTGTGGTTAAATGTTTTTATTCATTTCTTTTTGGCTTATTAAGTATATTTAACTGTTTTATTATTGTAGTAGTTGCTTTTGAGTATCTATTATATACCTTTGATATTACCAGTCTACCTTCAAGTGATACTAAGTAGCCTCATATATAATATTAAGAACCTCACAGTAGTATATTTCTATTTCTCCTTTCCTGTGCTGTATTGCATTCATATGATCCATACCCCACAATACAAGTAATTATTTCTTCTTTAAATAGTCAACTGTATTTTTTCAAATTTAAATGTTTTTGTGTGTTTACCCACATAGTCATTACCTCCAGTTTTCTTCATTCCTTTGTGTAGTTTTAGACTTCCATCTGGCATCATTTTTCTTTGCCTGAAGGTCTTCCTTTCATGTTTACAGTACATGTATGCTGCTGCTGATTCTTTTATCTTTTAGGTATCTTTTAAAAAGTCTTCGATTTACCTTTATTTTTGAAAGTTTTTTCCCCTGAATCCTAAGTTTGCAGTTTTTGCTTTCAGTACTTTAAAGTTAAAGGTGTTACTCTACTGTGACCTTCTGATGAGATATCTGCTGTCATTTTTCTTTGTCCCTCTGTACATTATTGGGGTTTTTTTCCTCTCTGATTTAAAATTTTATCTTCTTGTAACTCATTTAAGCAATTTCATTGTGATATGTTTTCGTATGATTTTCTTTCTCATTCTTGGGGTTCATCGATTCATGGTGTATAATTTTCATCCAATTTGGACAGTATTGGTCATTCCTTCTTCATTTTTTTCCTGTCAACTCCTCTCTTCTTCAAAACCTCGTTTCACATGTAATCCATCTCTTGAAGTTGCCCATAGTCCCCTGGGTTTTGTGGGGACGGGTGTTCAAATGCAGTTGAGTCATCCTTTCCTCTGCCTGTTTCTGTTAGATAGTTCTATTGCTATAGCTTCAGGTTCACTCATTTTTTCTTTTGCAATGTCTTTCTGTTAATTTAGTCCAGTGTGTTTTTCATCTCAGACAATACAAGTGTTTTTTTGTTGTTGTTATTTAGTTTTGCTTTTTGATAGTACTGGGGGTTGAATTCAGGGGTACTCTATATCCTCAGCCCTTTTAATTTTTATTTTGAGGCAGGATCTCACTAAAATTGCCCAGGCTGGCCTCAAACTTGCAATCCTCTAGCCCCAGCTTCCCAAGTAGAATTACAGGTGTGCACAACTGCACCTAGCTGTTTTGTCCAGTTTTTGCATGGATTCAGATAGGAAGAATAAGTATGGTCCCTATTACTGAATCTTGACTGAAGTAGAAATCTGTTGCTAATAGACATGTGTGTGCCTTGAGAGAGAATTCACTTTTTTTTGTAGTATAATCTATAAAACTGTACAGAAAAGTATACAGTTCAATGAATCTTCACAAACTGAACACACCTGGGTAATTACCACCAGATCAAGAAACAACATCACCAACACCCAGGAGGTTCTCCTCATGTTCCCTTACACACACTTTGCCCTCACAAGGAAAACTGTCTGGATTTAAAACAGTGCTCTTAGGGCTGAGGTTGTAGCTCAGTGTTAGAGTGCTTGCCTAGCTTGCATGAGGCACTGGGTTTGATTCTTAGCACCACATATAAATAAATAATATAAAGGTCCATTGACAACTAAAACAAAAACATTTTTTTTAATTCAGTAAAAATAAAATTGCTAAACTTTTATTTTTCCTGCCTTCCTATTACATTTGTCAGTTTTTTTCATTGTTTTGTTTTGTTTTAATTTGTTCTCATTGTACATAACAGTAGAATGTTATTTTGATATATTATATATATATGGAGTAGAATTTCCATTCTTTTAGTTGTTCATGATGTGGAATTACGTTGGTTGTGTATTCAAATAAGCACATAGGAAAATAATGTCCCATTCATTCTACTATCTTTCCTTTTCCCATTTCCTCCTTTCCCTACATTCCTTTTGTCTAATCCAAAGTACTGCTGTTCTTCCCTATCCCCACCATTGTGAGTTAGCATTTGCATATCAGAGAGAACCTTTGGCCTTTCATTTTTTGGGATTGGCTTATTTTATTTAGCATGATAGTCTCCAGTTCCATCCATTTACTGGCAAATGCCATAATTTCATTTCTGTTTATGGCTGAGTAACATTCCATTGTGCATATATACCACATTTTCTTTATCCATTCATCTGTTGACAGGCACCTAGGTTCGTTCCATAGTTTAGCTATTGTGAATTGAGCTGCTATAAACATTGATATGGTCATGTCACTGCAGTATGCTGATCTTAAGTCCCTTGGGTATATGCCAAGAAGTGGGATAAGTGGGTCAAATGGTGTTTCCATTCTGTTTTCTTTCCTTTTTTTTTTTTTTGGAACCAGGGATTGAACTGAGGGACACTTGGCCACTGAGCCACATCCCCAGCCCTATTTTGTATTTTATTTAGAGACAGGGTCTCACTGAGTTGCTTAGGGCCCCGCTAAATTGCTGAGGCTGGCTTTGAACTCGTGATCCTCCCTGACTCAGCCTCCCAAGTGCTGGGATTACAGGCATGCACCACCGTGCCAGGCTCCATTCTGTTTTCTGAGGGATCTCCATACTGCTTTCTAGAATGGTTGCACCAGTTTGCAGGCCCACCAACAATGTATGAGTGGACCTTTTTCCCCACATTCTCGCCAACATTTATTGTTACTTGTATTCTTGATAATTGTCATTCTCACTGGAATGAGACGAAATCTCAGTGCAGGTTTTTGTTTTAATTTTTTTAAGTTTTTAAATTTTTAAAAAATTGTTCTAATTAGTTGTACATGACAGTAGAATGCATTTTGATACATCATAAACAAATGGAGCATAACTTCTCATTTCTCTGGCTGTACATAGTAGAGTCATACCAGTGGTGTAATTATACATGTATATAGGGTAATAATGTCTGTCTCATTCCACCGTCCTTTTACCCCCACGTCCCCTCCCTCTCCTCATTCCCCTCTGCACAATCCAAAGTTCCTTCATTCTTCCCTACTCCCCCCATCCCCACTATGGATCAGCATCCACTTATCAGAAAAAACATTTGGCCTTTGGTTCAGTGTTGTTTTAATTTGCATTTCTCTAACTACTAGAGATGTTGAACATTTTTTCAGATATTTGTTGACCGATTACATTTCTTCTTCTGTGATGTGCCCATTCAGTTCCTTTGCCCTTTTATTAATTGAGTTATTTGAGGTTTTTTGGTATTAAGTTTTTTGAGTTCTTTATATATCCTGGAAATTGATGCTGTATCTGACATGCAGATGGTAAAGTTTTTCTCCCGTTCTGTAGGCTCTTTCTTCATTCTTTTTTTTTTTTTTTTTTTTTTCCAGTGCTGGGGATTGAACCCAGGGCCTTGTGCTTCTTAGGCAGGCACTCTATCAACTGAGCTATATCCCCAGCTCCTCTTCACATTCTTGATTGCCAACCACAAGATTCTATATTTTGAAGATCCCAAAAACTCCACCAGAAAACTTCTAGTGCTCATAAATGAATTCAGCAAAGTAGCAGGGCATAAAATTAACAAACATAAACTAATTGCGTTCCTATTCATCTTGATGAATCAACTGAAAGAGAAAACTACCCCATTCACAATAGCCTCAAAAAAATAAAATACTTGGGAATCAGTCTAACAAAAGAGGTGAAAGACTTCTACAATGAAAACTACAGAACACTAAAGAAATTAAAAAGACCTTAGAAAATGGAAAGATCTCCCATTAATAGGCAGAATTGATATTATCAAAATGGCCATACTACCAAAAGTGCTATATAGATTTAATGCAACACCTATTAAAATGCCAATGGCATTCTTCATAGAAATAGAAAAGGCAGTCATGAAATTCATTTGGAAAACAAAGAAGTCCAGAATAGCCAAAGCAATCCTAAGCAAGAAAAGCAAAGGAAGCATCACAATAACAGACCTTAAATTATACTACAGAGCTATAGTAACAAAAATAGCATGGTGTTGGCACCAAAACAGACATGTAAGACCAGTGGTACATAATAGAAGACACAGAGACAAACCCACATAAATACAGTTACCTTATACTAGAAAAGGTGCCAAAAACATACATTGGAGAAAAGACAGCCTATTCAACAATGGTTCTGGGAAAACTGGAAATCCATGTGTAGCAGAATGAAATTAAACCCCTATCTCTCACCCTGCACAAAACTCAACTCAAAGTGGATCAAGGACATAGGCATTAGACCAGAGACTCTGCACCTAATAGAAGAGAAAGTAGGTCCAAATCTTCATCATGTCCACCTAGGAACCAACTTCCTTCACAAGACTTCTAAAGCACAAGAAGTAAAATCAAGAATCAACAAATGGGATGGAATCAAACTAAAAAGCTTCTTCACAGCAAAGGAGATTGTTTTTCATTGAAGAATTTGGTCTTCAACTTAAACAACTAGCTTGTAATTTGTTCTTATATTTGTCTTTAATAGATAAACGATCCAGCACTGAGACACACAGGCCTCTACTGCAACCAGCTTTCATCCACTGACCTTCTCAAAACAGAAGCAGATGGAACCCAGGTCAGTAAGAAAATGCTAAGCCCAGAGCTGTCACATGTACTCTAGATACACAGAGTAGCATCATGGTTTAAGAACCTGACCTTGGAAGTCAGACCTGGGTGTGAGTCCTGGCCATGCTTTTCTTCCCTGTGTCATTGTGAGCATGTTAGAGAACTTCCCTGAGCTGCTGTATGACTGCAGAACTAACAAGGTGCCTGCTTGCTTATAGGATTGTTGAGAGGGTTAAATGAGATAAGCTTTCAGAGGATTTAACTAAGTGCTTAGAAAGGGTAGGGGAATCACACAGGTGGCCATCATTGTTATTTTTAAAATAACAATGCTAAAAACTCATCTGTTATCAGAATACTCAGAAGAGCTCAGTAAGTTCAGACAAAACAGTGCCTGCTGTGTGCGCTGCCTCTTTAGAAGTGTGTTTCTGAACAGCACAAACAACAAGGTGGTCAAATTTCCCATATTAAAAACTTAGAAATTTGGGAGATTTTAATTCACTTTGGTAATTTTGGTTTAGTCTTTAGTTTCTTTTAACATAGGTATTATGCTACAGATAGAGATAGAAATACACATGTCTTCCTTGCACTTTGGATGAACTGTGGGAAGAAGAGAAGAAAAAGTTTCATTGTAAAATTTATGATTTGCTAGGCACTGTGGTAGGCACTGTATGCTTTATCTCATTTAAGCCTCACTGTAACCCTACAAAGGATGTAGTATTCCTTTTCTTCACAGATGAAGAAACTGAACCTGAGAAGGTTTAACTACATGCACCACTTACAAAACTACAATGAGGAGGAGCTGAGGTTCAGACCCAGGTCTTTTTCTAACACCAAAGTCCATGCTGCATCTGTCATATCACACAGAGCCTGTTGAAAGATAAAACATACAGATACATGCACATAAATTGTCACGTTACTATCAAATTCATGTTACAAATAACAAGAGCATTAGCATTCAAAGAAAGAAGAAATAGGACTGAGGTATACCTCAGTGGATTGGCTCTTGCCTAGCATATACAAGGCCCTGGTTCAGTCCCCATCACTGCAAAGAATAAAGAAAATACAAAGAAAAGAAAAGAGAAATGACTGAGATGGTCAGAGAGAATTTACACAGGAGTAGGCTGAACTGGCTTGAAGGACAGTTCTCAGGCCAGGAGAAAGAGATTGTTGGAGGCCAGAATAGGGGTAGGTTTGGAAGTAGAGGACTTGGAGACAGGGAAACAGATATCTTAGCATAGTCCTGGAAAACAAAATCCGCTGAAGGTAAAGAGTTTGTAATAAGAATTTGTAGGAATCAAAATTGGTTCAGTAGATGGGGACAAATCTCCAGATTCCTTGAATACTAAACTGAGTGATCTAGACTTAATCCTAAATAGAATCATCCCGGAAGGGGAACACTGATAAAGCATGCTGATTTAGGCTTTGTCTTGGGGTGGAAGAGGTAAAGGAAGGCATGCTGGGCAACTGGCTCGGGAGGAGGAAGCCCAAATCTGAACTTTATGAAACAGACTTCAGTCCTTGGATGGTGGAGAAGAGGGTATTTGATAATTGAGGAATGAAGAAGACAGTCTTCATTTACTGGAAGTGTTTGAAAGTCTCATGCTCACAGAGGCAAGTACTGTGCAGCATGACAAATTAGTTAAAGCAAAACAACCAAGTTTTAAGTTCCAGAAACTTGGGATAGTATTTGAATTGAAGGAAAAACTATGCTGGAAAATCTTCAGAGGCTGGCACTCAGCTCTCACCCCATTCTTCTCCTCTGGCAGATCTTCAGTTTCTGTGTCAGGCTTTGCCTATCTGTGAAAGCATGACAACCTCAGATGTCCTCAAGTCTGGTCTAGGCACCCTTCTTTTTAAGTAAATGTTTGAAATGGATGAAATGTGTTTTAGAGTTTTGGGGGGTTTTTTAGTTTTTTTTTTTAATTTCAAAAATAGACTATCTAAAAATACTCCTTTACCTCTTTCTGAAGAACCAGTCTTTTCTGTCTAGTCTGTTTTATCATGCCTTTAATCAAGAGTGTTTTTCAATATTTGGGGACAAAAACATGTTAGGCTTTGCCCCATTATTTCATATTTAGAAATATATAAACATGAAACTTATGTTGATTTAAAAATAATCGCCTAAGCCAAGTACAGTGATGCATGTCTGTAATCCCAGTGATTTCAGGCTGAGACAGGAGGATTGCAAAGTCAAGGCCAGCCTTAGCAATTTAGCAAGGCCCTGAGCAACTTAGTGAGACCTTGTCTCAAAATAAGAATAAAACAAACTAGGGGTGTGGCTTAGTGGTAAAGTGTCCCTGGATTCAATCCTTAGTATACCCCCAATTTTTTTAATTGCCTAAAAAGCACTATAGTTTGTACTCACACAAAGTTTCAGTGGCAGAATCTTCTTTGTGATAGCCTAACGTGACACCTCTCTTTGTTCCTGTGTTTTTCTTGTATTTACCAAACAGAAGCTGGGAGTGGAGGTAGAAATATAGAGACAGGTATAGAAAAAGAGAAGAGAAACACAAGGAGAGGAGGACTTGGGGAGTACCAGGGGCCAGCTGTGTTGGGGAGGAGGCTAAACAGAGGAAAGAAGGAGGAAAGATCGCAGGGAATAGAGAAGCAGGAAGAGGCTGCTAGGGGGATTGTTCACCTGGGAGAGAGGAATGCCCAGGTCAAGCCCCAGAATAAGAGTAGGAATGGGCAGTTAAGACAGCAGTGTAGTGAGGGTAGAGAGGCAGCTGGAGATTAGACTTAGACAGTCAGTGTATTTTAGATACATGAGAAAAAGCTCTACAAAAACTAATGGGAGCTTATAGGGACAAAAAAACAAAATCTGGGAACTAGGGAAAGAGGAAGATGAGGAGAGAAACAATGCTAATCTTATCTAACTAGGGATTTAATTCATTAGGCACTACAAAAACTGTACTCAGGGACTGTCTGCCTTGTCTGAGAGCAAATGGAATGGGGATGTATATGGATTAGATATTACAGTCTAGACTGATAGAGAAAGTTGGTAAGACATGAAGGCTGGTGGAAAACAACTTTTATTCCATTTAAGATAGATTTTCAGAGGAGTTGAGTGTAATTGGCATATATTAGTGATAAATGACCAAAAAACACACCATTGATCTAAAATACCTTAGGAACCTATTAAACATATGACACCAGGTTGCCAAAAGGTGGAGACACCTTAGAAGGCATTTCCATTCCTGCTCTGGAGCATTCAGAAGAGTGATATTGGCCTTAATCAGTTCTGTAAACAACTTTTTAATAAGGCTGGTTGGTAAGACTAACTTCTGGCTTTATTTTCCCAATAGAAAATGCTAGAACTATGAAAATTTAAACATTTTTAAGGAATATATGTATTACTACTGAAAGTAATTAAAGGGAAAATTCACACTATCCTTGGCTGGTAGATTTACTGTTATTTTTAGCTCATGTGTTTAAGGGATTGTCTATCAGGAAAAAAGTCAAATATAAAATTGTTCAACTGATATTTTATTGTAATTCTAAAGCTGATATGTGAGAAGCGATGTAATAATATATTTAGATATCACACAAATCTTCTGGACATTAACCTTAGTAGTGCTGATGTCCTGTTACTAAAGTTGTGGTGGGTTTATTTTGCTGATACTGGGTTAAAGCCCTTAATTTCTCATGACATCATAAAGATTTTTTTATCTTACTAAAGTCATCTATACAATGCTTTTGAAGTAGTTTTCCAAATAGCATGTCATTTTTTTAAAAACCCACCACAGGGTACCATACTCTGAAACTAGGTTCTTCCCAACCTTGGCAATATTAGCAATGACACTCACTTTCAGTGTTGATGGCAACCCTGTAGGGGTTGACATGACCATTCCAATTTTTATTTTATTTTTAAAGTGTGAACTTTCCAGAACCCTGAGCAAAATGAGTGCAGCGATTTTCTTTTTGTAGGACAAGAAGACAGAAGAGTTCTTCTCTGTGGTGACTACAGACTAGAGGAATGCTCTAGTGAGTTTCCACTTCAAGTAGTACCCACTCATAAGCCGGGGGGGCAGACCCTTCTGTCTAAACACATCTTTTATTTGTGTTCCAGCAGGTGCAACAGGTTCAGGTGTTTGCTGACGTCCAATGTACAGTGAATCTGGTAGGCGGGGACCCTTACCTGAACCAGCCTGGTCCACTGGGAACTCAAAAACCCACGTCAGGACCACAGACCCCCCAGGCCCAGCAGAAGAGCCTCCTTCAGCAGCTACTGACTGAATAACCACTTTTAAAGGAATGTGAAATTTAAATAATAGACGTACAGAGATATACAAATATATTATATATTTTTCTGAGATTTTTGATATCTCAATCTGCAGCCATTCTTCAGGTCGTAGCATTTGGAGCAAAAAAAAAAAAAAAAAGAAAAAAAAGAGAAAAAAGTTCACTTTTGTTGGGAGATTGAGAGATGCTTTCGTTTCTTTCTTTGTAAAGGCCTTGGATATTAAAAACAAGGCAGAACAGTTGGACAATCTATTTCTTGAGCCAAATTTAATTATTCTTATTTTTGTAATCAGTCATTGGCTTCTTATCTGGATGAAGGCTTTTGAAGGAGAACCAAAACAACAAGTTCCAAGGGGAAGATGAAGCTCCACCTCGCTGGCTCAGTCCTGACCCTGCCCAGGAAGATGGGCCCGTGGGGCTTTGCCTGTGTCCGTCCACCAAAGGCTGTCACGTTCCTCAAAACCAACAGCCCTCCCCTACCCCAACCCCAGGCAGCTTGTATGTACAATCAGCTTCTTCAAGCAACTCTTTATCTGTTGGCTTCAAGAGAATATTTTGCCTCCACATGTGTACCCTTTCTCCTTTTTTCAAAGATGGATTTAAACCAAGATGCCTCCAGGAAAGAGGATGATGAAAAGAGTATATTCACAGAGGAATCCAAAAAATACAGTTTGGGAGAAAATGCAATAATTTTTAATGAGATGGGTGAAGGACAAGAAGTGAGTTCTGTCAATTATTGTAGATACAATTTCCTGATTAAATCTGGGGGGAAAAGGCAGCCTGTTCTTTCTGCTTTTATTGTATTAACAGCTGAGGTAGCTAAAGTTATTTAAAATAAAATTAAATTTATGATCCAAGTAGCTTATTTTTTCCCTTAAATCTCACTGTAAATATATTTGATTTCTTGTAGAAATTTATTTCCTTCTGTTTAATTTTATGCTTTTATTATCATATTCTTGATTTTTCTAAATTTGTGTGAAATATAACATTGATTGAATTGCAGTTACATTTGGCTAGTAACATTTCATTATTTTAGCAATCGTGATGCTATGTGTGGATTTACTTTGGGGCTTATATCAAAGTGGCACTGCCAGAAAGAGCCATTCCAGCTGAGCTAGAGCAGACTACCCCAGAGTGTCCAGGATCACCCAGCCAGAAATGCACATGCTGCTTGTACAGAGGGAAATTAGTGCTCAAAGAAAATCTGCTTTTTTTCTTAGATTGACTTTGGGAATTTGAATTTCCATCCCTGCAAATATAAATTTCTCTATCCTGCTCTGAGGCTAATTGGTACCATGTTTTCCCTTTGTGTCCCATCATTCTGCCACGTCCCATCTCATCCTGGTCTCTGAGAAAGGAGCCAGTGAACTGACTTTCTAGTTCCACCACAGGCCAGCAAAGCTTGAGAAAGGCATTGTGGAAGAAGCAAAGTAGACCCCCATCACTCACCGTTACCTGCATCCCTGGGCCTGAGAACGACGACAACACTGACCTTCTGCACCAGCTACCTCTGCTTGCATGGCAGAGAAAAGGCCATAAGAAACAACATGGATGAGGAGCATGGACTCAGACTTCAAGGAAGAAGCCATTTACCCAGGTCCTTCTTTCTGCATCTCACCACCCCTAGTTACAGATAACTCCATTGAACAGCATCTATTCAGAAACTACCGAATAAAAAAATTGATGGAAGGGCTCACATGGGTAGCAACTATGAAACAGAAATAGGACACTCAGTAAAAACATTATCTCTTTTAGTTTTTCAGAAAATGCATCCTTGATTTCATTAATTTCCAGCTTGAAAGCCCAGCCATATTACTCTAGTCCCTACCAAACTGCTCTAGGAGGCCATTTCCATTGTTTGTGACATTTAGACCTGCAGATTTCAGGAAGTTCACCCTTAACTTCAGCATTCCAGATGAAGTTTCCTGACTCAGTGCTTTTGCATAAGGAACTAGAAAAGAAAAGCAGTAAGGAAAATTGGAGATGCTAGCATCCTTCCCCATCCCAACTGCACCTTAAAGTATGCATGTCACCTTCAAGGTTTTATAATTGCACTGTTTGTTTTATGTATGTACAGATTAAAATTATTGCTACATTTGAGGAAAATAAAATTGCTTGCTTCTATGTAATTCCTGTCATTCCACAGGAAATTTACTTTTCCAGCTACTGAATAGAATTTGTTTAACAACCTCATGGGTTGCCTCTTCATTTACAGGGAAGAAGTGAAACCTACAGTCTGCAGGAAAATGCCAAAACCCAGAATGACTAATGGTTAATTAAAGGACAATAAAAGAAATGATCTCTAAAGCCTGAGATCCTCGAAGTCGCCCTAATAGGTTTCATCAGCCCAGTGAAATTTGAGAAGGTCAAGGTGAAGTTGTGATAGGGGTCCTTGAGGAAATACTAACATGGTCATTTATCTGATGAGTAAACACGCTGGCCCCGTGTCTTGGCCACGTCTGCTTCTGGCAACAATACTTCAGGGTCACAAAGTACCTTGTCTCTGTATTCTTGGTCTTTTATATACCAGCATTTATTGATAGAGATGTTGGATTTTACTTGAGTGATAACGCATTTTATGAAAGCTAGGCCCTGTTTCTTGGGTGTTTTTAAGGCAGCTGAAATCAACCAATGCTTGACTAAGTGGGGCCAGAGTAGGGGAGGTAAGCCCATGTGATTCCAGAGGATGGCAGTCATATTTCTCACACACATTCCCACACATAAATCCGCACAGACTTGATAGCTATTGTCTGACATTGCATTTATGGAGGAACATACCTTTTTTCCTACAGTTGGAATAAGATTAAAATGCTCCTCTTAGATGAAGCTGAACACTGATTTACAGTTATCCTGAGGCAGGAATGAAGAACAAAAGAAATCAATTGAGGAAAAATTGAGGTGAGGGTAGAACAAGGAAACTTAACGTTCTTTATGATTTTTGCCTAAATAGGTTCTATCCCTAAAAAAGATCTTGGAAACTATTAGGCCCTGCAAAGAAAAAGAAAGGACAGTTGTCTGCTTATCCAGGCAGTTGTACTGACTTCCATGTTGACCGTATCTGTGCCTAGAAGAGTGTCTCCCCTCGAATGCTGTGAATAATGCAGAGCATACTTGCTCCTTGACCATTCCTGTGCCTCTGAAGATCTTGATGATTTAATTAAACCCATTAATTCTTTTTATTGATAAAACTGCCAAAGGAAGCATTTCTCCATCCATAACCCTTTCTGCCAGCACTAAATTAGTTTTCTTTGTATATTTTATCTTTATTGCCACTAGAACTCATTTAACAAGATTGAGAGAAACAATGATTTATCCTTGTGCACTCATTCAACACATTTCATTCTTTATTCAGGGCTCCACAGATATGAAAGGATCCAGACAGAAATGAACCCTGCCATCATGGAACTTATATTCCCATTTGCAGGAATGTGAGGATAGTTACAATCATGATTGAGTTAAATGGTACAGAGGAGAGTTCTAAGTTGCTTTGTGAGGGAGATCATGTCCCAGGTCAAGGCAGGTTTCCTTGTGGAAGAGACGGTATTTGAGGTGACATCTCCAGGATAGTGTAGGAGTAGTTCAGTGAAGAGCAGACTGAGGATAGTTCTGAAAAAGCATTATGAAGGCCCGGAGACAGGAGGAGTCCCAGAGAGCTGGTTTTTAAATTGTTAACTAGTGTTCTAAGCTCTGATAGGCTAGAAAGAAATTGAAGTCAGCCTTTGGCAGACTTCACACTAGGCTTTGGGACCCTCATTTGGAAATTGTGCCAGCTGATAGCTATGCCCTCTTCCGTAACTGGCTCTACCCAACTAGAAGTATAGGCTTCTGTTTCTTCACAATTAGCTGTAGCTGGTAACTACTAAAAAATTTCAGAGAAAATTAATTTTTACTGTAACAATTTCTGAAATACTTTTAGGTACATCATTCTCAATACTCCACAGACTTTGAGAGAGTTGTAAAAACAAAACAATCTCAACAAGGTTATGACACCAGCAGTACTGCTGAACAGTGGAAAATATTTTTTATTAGTTGTTGATGAACCTTTACTTATTTGTATGTGGTGCTGAGAATCAAACTCAGTGCCTCACATTTGCTAGGCAAGCGCTCTACCACTCAGCCACAATCTCAACCCCATGAGGTAACTTCTAAATACAGCTTTGAAAAGAGGGGATCCAGAACCCACCGTTTGGGGGCCTCAGCTAAATGGAGTGATGTTTCACATGTGGTCATCAAGATATCCCACTAGAGTTTGGGAGAGGAATTCTGTTCTATATCTAAACAGAATGAAAAGGGGCCTCCGATGAGATCAGTATCATCCCTTTAGCCTAAAAGAATTTTAGAAGATAAGGGTTCCCTATGGGACAGGTATAAGAACAGTTAACAGGTCTGGGGATGTAGCTCAGTGCTAGAGAGCTTGCCTTGCATGTGCCAAGTATATGGCCCTGGGTTCAATCCTCAGCAACACACACACAAAGGATGCTTTTCATGAGGCAGAATAATTGTAGTAGCTACAGTTCTTCCGAGGAGATTAGGTTTCTTGGATCACAGTTGGAGATGTTCACTTTGCTCTGGCTCTTGATCTTCTGCAGACAAAGAACCTTTCTCCTGTGCTATTGAGTTTGACTCTGGTATAACCATATGTGCTTGTCTCCAAGCTCTAGTAGTTTGTACAACCAGCAGAATCAAGCAGTGCCTACAGGTATCCATAGCAACCTATAGACATTAATTTGAGAACAGAAGAAATAAAATGTGAAAAGGAATAACTCCTATTCCATGAGATTTACCTCATTCCAGTGTCCAAGGATCCTAAGGTCCAGAATAAAGAAAAAAAAAATACTCGAGGCCAGAATTACCCATTTTTGGTCAGTTGATAAAATACAGACTGTGACCAGCAGTGTGAGCAGGACAGAGACCATTCCCTGTGCTGCTTTCTCTCCTGCAATGGAGATTCCATATCAGATGAAACATTTTTTCATTTCTATTCTGCCAGGCAATGTACTAGGCAAATACCCACTCATATGCTAAAAATTTCTTGTATTTGTCTAGCACTTTCACATATATTTGATCTACAGAGTCTTATAAATCAGTAAGAGTAGGTCACTTTACAGGTGATGAAACTGAAGCTCAGATTTGTGGAGGTGGCTGGGAAATGCTGGCCCCAAGAGTCAATCCTTGGGTTTTGGGATGAAACCCACCACTGTTTCTACTGCACAATACAACTACTAGAGATGAAAGCACCATTAGTAACACACAAAACTGGAACTCCAAGCCCAGTGCAGCACACACTTGTAACTCGTGAGGCTGAGGCAGGAGGATTGCAGGTTTGAGGCCAGCCTGGGTAACTTAGGGAGACCCTGTCTCAGAAAAAAAAAAAAAAAAAAAAGGTGGGGCTGTAGCTGGAGATGTAGCTCAGGAATGGAGAGAATCTGGATTCACTCCTGGGGTGGAGGTGGGGGAGAAAGACTAGGAATCCTGATGAGTTAAAAATTAGTCCCTGTGATTGAACTCAGAGGCACTTAACCACCAACCCACATCCCAGCCCTTTTTTCATGTTTTATTTTAAGACAGGGTCTTGCTAAATAGCTTAGGGCCTCTCTAAGTTGCTGAGGCTGGCTTTGAACTTGCCATCCTCCTGCCTTTGCCTCTGGAGCCACTGGGATTACAGGTGTGTGCTACCACACCTGGCCAGGGTTTCCATTTGAAAATAAAAGTGGGCACAAAATTTTGAGTTTGTTTAGGTGTGAATGTTGTATATATGTATGTATCTGTGTTATAGGTCCACTCTTCTAGCCAAGATGTCTTACAAGATCCAGTCCTAAACTTCCAACTGGTGAACACTATGTGGATTCCATTCCTTCAACCCCAGCACCTCAAAATTAAGGCCCAAACAAATTATTTCCCCCAAATGTGTACTTGTGTCCCTATTTGTTAGTAGTCATTTCAAAACTTCATTTCACTCACCAAGCTGCAAGAATTTGTCCTTTGTAATGCCTCATGGCCACCTCCTCCTTCCCAGCCCTATTAATCACAGACCAAATCCAAGTCTTAATTATTTCTTACAGGAATAAATGTCTTACCTGAGATTTCTTTCCTTAAACCCGGAAAGCAGTCCAGCCCTGCTCAGTTCTGCTTTGTTTTCAAATCTAAAGTAATTACCATACACCTGCCTGAACTCAATTTTAAGCTTCATACTGCATATTCATTTTCTTTTTTTAATTTGCAACCTTATACAAAAATAAGCATTTGTAATTAGTTTTCATTTTAACATTCTTTGATGTTAGTAATTATATTTTAAATGATAATTAGCTATAATTTAAAGTTCAACCAAATCAAACTGGAACAAAGTCTCCCTATAGAACATATGCTTAAAGCTCATCACCTTGAAGCCTAGGCTTTCCATTATCACCCTTCCCTGGAGAATTTTCATTAAAGAAATGTTCAAGTCAACATGAAAATAGAAGGAATAGTGTAATGAACCAGTTCTAGATTGTTAAATTAGTCTTCTTTTTGGGGGGTGCGAGGCATTCTGGAAATTGAACTCGGGGCACTTTGTCACTGAGCCACATTCCCACCTTTTTATTTTTGATTTTGAGACAGAGTCTCACTAAGTTTCCTGGGTAGCCTCAAACATGGAACCCTCCTGCCTCAGCCTCTTGAGTCACTGGGATTACAGGTGTACACCACTGTTAAATCAGTTTTTAATATTTTGTTTTTATAACCTCAATAAAGTGATGACCAGTCACTTTGTCATTTTCTAGCTCAAAATTAAGTGATTAGCCTTCTTGGGAATCTTTACATTTAAGAATTTCTTAAGAATAAGTATGATACTTATTTTAAATAATTTTTACAGTAACTTAATAGCAGTGACAGAACATATTCAGGTACCTGAATACCTACTATTTGGCAGGTATTGTTCTAAGCACTGGGGCTGCATCAACAAAGAAAATAAAAATCCCTGTCCTTGGAGCACTTGCATTCTAATGAAGGTTGGTTGACAGACGAGCAAATAATATAGTGTATCAGATGGCAAGTGCTATGAAGA
Source organism: Glaucomys volans (assembly GCA_020662805.1). Classification (NCBI taxonomy): domain Eukaryota; kingdom Metazoa; phylum Chordata; class Mammalia; order Rodentia; family Sciuridae; genus Glaucomys; species Glaucomys volans. The sequence goes on along the minus strand of JAJEJO010000711.1, from coordinate 324,513 downwards.
AAAATTTAGGGAAGGAGGAACAGGAAGACTTGAGGGGAGTTGTCAGAGTTTGAAACAGGAAAGGCCTTCTGAGAAGTGATAATCTATAGGAGGTAAAATAGTGAGCCATGGCAATATGGAGAAGAACTTTCTGGGCAGAGGTGCAAAGGCCTTGAGGCTGGAGCAGAGTAAAAGAGGAGAATAATAGGTGAAGTCAAAGAGGTCAATGAGGGCCAAGGATCAGAAAGGACCTTGTAGACCAATATAAATTTTGACATTTACTCTGGGATAGAGAGCTATTGGGAGATTTTTTTAAGGGGAATGACAACTTTTACCTGGGTTTGGACAAGATCACTCTGGCTTTTGTGTTGAGCATAGCTGTAGAGAAGGCAATGCAGAAGCAAGGAAACCTGTTAGGAAGCACTGCAGTTGTCCAGGTAAGAGATGGTAGCTTGGAGCAAGATAGTAGCATAGAGATCATGAGAAGGGATCAGACTCTAGATGTATTCTGAAGGTACAAACAACAGTATTTGCTGACATACTAGATACAGGATGTGAGACTAAAGAATGACTTCTAGGTTTGGGGCCTGAGGAACTGAAAGGACGAAATTGACATTCACAGAAAAGGGAAAGAGAAGCAGGTTTTATTCATTTTCTGTCGTAAGTTTGCAATTCCTATGAGACATCCAAGTGATATCAGATCTGAAATTTCAGAAAATTATCATGGCTGAAGATATAAATTTGGAAGTATCAGCATGCAGTTGGTCCCAGACAGAAAGATGACTAGAACTCGAGTCTCGCATCTAGGCCCTCTCTCTCACATTAAAGAATAACCTCAAGTAGGTTTTATTCCTGGAACAAAGATGATTCAATATTTGAAGTTTAGCAGTGCCATTCGTCACAGTAACAACAGCAAAAACCACATGATTATTTCAGTAAATACAGAAAAGCTATTTGATTTTTTAAAAATACCCATTTATGAATTTTCTTTTAAATTTGGTGAACTTGTGGTAGAAGGGAACCTCCTTAATCTGCTGCAGAGTATTTGCTGAAACTGTCAATAAATAATACACCTGATATTGAAGGTCCAGAAGCATTCCGACTAAAGTCAATAGCTAGTCAAGGATTTCTCAGGACTTCTATTACTGTACTGGGGGTCCTAGTTAATGAGAAAAAGAAGAATGAGGATTGCATTGAAAGGCACTACACTGTCTGTTGTGCTTCCATAGGGTATTTAAATTATTCCCATAATAATCCTGTTAGGAATCAGTCACAGGTAAGGAATCTGAGGCAAAATTGCATAGTCATTAAGTAACAGAGTTGAGCCTTAGTCTCAGGTCTTCTGGGATTGTCACCTGCTTTGCTCTGTTTGTATCCTGAAGTAACACCCTATTTCTTATGGTTCGATTTCCATTCCTGCAGCCACATCATCAGTCTTGTGCCTTGATTACTTCAAGTAGCCTCCTTCCTGCAGTCCCAGCTTTCCTCCCATTCCCAGCAAATACACCTAGCACATGTTGCAAGATCAGTCCTCGTGTCATGTGCACTTCAGAATTCCTTGCTTTCAGTGTTGGGGAGGAGGTAAAATGCTTCATCCCCACTTTTGATGTTGTTGCGTTCCTTTGCAGAGGGAGCTTAATTAACATAATGCTTCAGTTTGTTGCTCCACCTAACTCCTCCTCATGGAGGTTAAAAGGATAACCTGGTTAGTGGATGATTACTTTTGATTCATATTTCTTAACTAAGTGGAACCAGTCTACCGAAGCTTGATGGGCTGAATGTAGAGAAGCTGTTCTCTTTATCCATACTTTATCCACGTGACCAGTAGGAAGCAACAACTTTAGTGAGAGAATCTGCTTTGTGTACTAACATGTTTCCTTAGGACAGGGAATTAGCAAGCCCTTTGAGGCCATCACATAGAGCTGTATCTTCTAATTGATGAAGAAAGTTATGTTTTGTGTCTGCTTTTTGTCTCAATTCTCAAGAACCTGGGTTCAGCCAGACACGGTGGCCCATGCGTATAATCCCAGTGACTCGGAAGGCTGAGGTAGGGGGATGGTAGGTTCAAAGCCAGCCTCAGCAACTTAGCGAGACCCTATCTCGTGTTGTTGTGGGGTTTTTTTTGTTTTTTTTGGAACCAGAGATTGAACTCAGGGGCACAGTCACTATGCCACATCCCCAGCCCTATTTTGTATTTTATTTAGAGACAGGGTCTCACTGAGTTGCTTAGGGCCTCGCTAAGTTGCTGATGCTGGCTTTGAACTCGCGATCCTCCTGCCTCAGCCTCCCGAGTCGCTGGGATTACAGGTGTGGGCCACCATGCCCGGCTGAGATCCTATCTCAAAATGAAGGATGTGGCACCATTGGTTCAATCCCTGGTATCAAACAAAAAGAACCCTAGGTTCAGAACTTGGGTGCCACTTATTTGGTCCTTGCAAAACCCCCACAGCTACAATTTAGTATTCAGCCAGCATTCATAAACTACCACATCTGGATCTTAGAGGAGAATCTGGGGCTGTGCTGAGCTTGATCTCAGAGGACAGCTTAAACTTGGAACATGATCGTAGCCCTGGGTGATGAATCTCAGCCAATTTTTTTTTTTTTTTTTTTTTTTCAGTGCTGGGGTTCGAACCCAGGGTCTTGGACTTGCAAGGCAAGCACTCTATCAACTGAGCTATATCCCTAGCCCTCAGCCATTTTTAATTACCAACACCTTCCCATCAGAAGCAATAGCTCCATATTACTAAAACTCTCAGCCAGGAAGCAGAAAGGAGTGCACACCCCAGGACAGCACCTCAGAGTTGGTGGGAAAGTTGTCAATTAAACATTAACAGAGGCAGCTTTTCACATGCCCCTGTAGGGGAGGTCTCTGCATTCCGTCAGCACTGTGAGCAGTGACCTCAGCTTGGATCTTGACTTTGGAAGTTCAGAACCTTGATTTTGTCAGCTCATCCAGTGATAATGGGGCTCGAGTCAAACAACTCACAGTCCCAGGAGGCTGATTTATAATCCAGAACGTCAATTAACCAATTTCAAATGACAGCTAGAGCTTTCCTATGCTTGAACTACCTGTGACCCCTTTCCAAACCACCCTCTAACTAGTATCTGGGTGGGGGAAAGACCAAATTAGTAACTAGCTATGAGAAGGTAAGAAAACTGAACTTTATATAAAAGACCTAGTTTTCAATCCCAGTTTTGCCACTGACTTTGATCTTGGGCAAGTCAAAGTTTTTCCAAATCTATAAACTCTGAGACAAGACTGCCTGCATCACACAATTCTCAGAATTGAAGTAGTATGGAAGCACTTTGTTAATTATGAACTTTTTCAAATATAAGAAACTTACCAGAGCATTGGAGATTCTTTTCAAGGACATATCATCTACCCTGTGGCTTGCAGCAGTATCTTTGCTCTATTAGAGAATGTATCACTTTCTGTGACCTTAGCCCATGTGGCAGATGTATAGTATACTTAGATCCAGATTTCTGATCTCATCTTGACTCCTGATGAGCAAGGTATATACACTTACTGTTTACATTTTAGGTTGGCTACCTTGGCGGGGCCCAGCTGCTTCTAGATAGTAGCAGAATTCTGATTCAGTGGGTCTTCAGTAGGATCTGAGAGTTGGCATTTCTAAGATCAGTGATGCTGATCTAAGGGACCACACCACCATTTGAGAACCATTGGTCTAGTTTATAGTCTAAGCTGATACTAATAAAAACTGTCACTCCCTACTTCTTCCTCTCATTCACCTGACTGCCTGTCCTTTCTCCACTTAAGGAAGAAGTTTTTGCCATTTGTGCTCAGATCCCTGCGTTAGGGGTTTGCCTGAGTAGGTATCCGCAGTGGTACACTCATTTCTTTATCACTATATTTTACTAAAGAACTCAGAATTAACAAGTTTAAAACAAAAAATCTTAAAAATGCAGTGTCAATTGGAAATCTTCCTAATTGGCTTGAATGGAAATGTCAGGGACTGCTTGATGATCTGTGGATGGCATCACTCCCAGACGGCAGAAGGGAATCAGACAACGGGTTTTTTTGACTGAGAGCTCTCTGAGGGCAGCTCTTTGAGGGTGGGGTCTCATGTAGCTTCCTATGCTTAGGTTGTAGTACCAAGTGCCCTGGCACTGTCACAGGATTTGCATAAGCCAATGCATTAATCCACACAGTTCTATAAATTCCTATTTTGTAGATGAGGAAATTGGGCTCAGGAAGTTGAGTGGCTTGCCCAAATTCACAGAACTTGAAAGCATGAGAACCTGATATGGACTCAGGCAGTTTGATACCAGCCTGGGCTCCTGCCACCATGGTAAGCCATGTAATACAGTGCACAGTAAGTATATTCAATGTCATGAAGAATTATATGCCTCCTATTTCATAGGGAAAAAGATCAGTAAGTGTGGTCAATGTCAACTTCCCTCCTCCAATCCATGAATTTGTGGACAGCATGCCTTCCTTCCATCACTGTCTTTCTTGCAGACTCTAAGTTTTCCCCATCTCTCAATTCAAGTCCAGTTCTTGCCATTGTCTCTGGAATTCATTCATTCATTCATTCATTTTGGTACCAAGGATTGAAGCCAGAAATGCTTAACCACTGAGCCATAGCCCCAGCCCTTTTTAAAAATTTTTATTTTGAGAGAGGGTCTTGCTAAGTTGCTTAAAGCCTCATTAAGTTGCTGAGGCTAGCCTGGAACTGCAAGCCTCAGCCTCTCAAGTTGCTGGAATTATAGGCGTGTGTCACTAAGCCCAGCATCTCTGGACTTCTTATATTAATTATTCTACTTAGTAACTTTAATCTCGCCTCTTGTTGTAGTCAACTTTGCATCACTGTGACCAAAATATCTGACAAGAACAACTTAGAGGAAGAAGTTTATTTGGGGCTCACAATTTCAGATGGCTGACTCCAATTCACTGGGCCCAAAGTGAGGTACCACATCACGGGGGAAAGACCCAGTAGAGGAAAGTGGCTCAACTCATGGCAGGGTCAGGAAACAGAGAGGGCAGGGGAAAGGGGTTACAAAGAATATATACCTGCTGGGGCATGCCCCAGTGACCCACCTCCTCCAGCCATGCCCCACCTGCCTACAGTTACCACCAGTCAGCTCATTCAAACTAGGATGGACTGATTAGGTTATAGCTATCTTAATCTAAAAATTTTATCCCTTGAATATTCCTGCACTAACAGGAGCTTTTAGGAGACACCTCATAACCAAACCATAACACCTTTCCTTAACCCCCTTCTCTTTACCAACTTGCTCAAGTATCTAAGAAAATTCCCAGATGGGACCTAGCATTCACCTTTCCAGTCCCCAATCATTATCCTTTTCCCTTCTAAACTTCTTAAAAGGACAGTCCTCAGCTCATACCTCCCCTCCCATTCTTGTCTCAGTGGACTACAATCAGATTTCCATCCTCATTATGCTATTTAAACTGCTTTTATTGAATTTGCCAGTACATTCCTAATTGTTAGATGTTTTCAGTTCCTATTTACTGAAACCTTACTCCAGTTTTAGTATTCTCTCCTGGGGTTGGCTCTACCCTCAGCACTGTACCGTTCTCCCTGGGAGGCCTCCTTCACTCAAGTGACTACCTCTTTTAAAGGAAAATCTTAGTATCTAATGTCTTAGTACAAGGTTATCTAAGGGATATATAATTCTGTAATAATTATCTGTATCTGTCTTCTTCTTAGATGCTTAGCTACCTGATGGCAAAAATTCTTTCATTCACGCTATGGTTTGGATAAGTTCCTAGGGTGGCCCTACTGGGAGGTGGTGCAACCTTTCAGAGATGGCGCCTAGTGGGAGGTCATGGGGGTGTGCCCCCAAAGGGCACTGTGGGACCCCAGCCTCTCCCTCATTCTCTTGCTTCCTGACCATGAGGCAACCTGTTTGTTTCACCACTTGTTCCCCAGCTTCGCATCCAGCACCCCCACCAGAATTTCAAAGCAATGAGTCCAACCAATCTTGTTCCGGAACTTCCAAAACTGTAAGCCAAAATAAGCCTTTTCTCTTTATAAGTTAACTCAGGTATTTCACCTCAGTGATGGGGAACTAGTTCATACACTCATTTTAATATTTTTAGCTCTTAATATAGCTGCCACAGCAGACAGGCAACAGGTGTCTGCTTAACAAAATACCCCATGAACTTGGCTTCACAGATGTTCAAGCAGTTTCTGTAGATGTTACAAATGTTTATATCAATGTTTTAAACACTGAACAGTTATAGGTGTTCAGAGAAAAGAACAACCATTTTTGGCTGGATAAGACTTTAAGAAGGTAATAGCACTTGAGCTGCAAATAATTTAAGTGGAATCCAGAGGCAGAAAAGGGAGGGAAAGTACAGTAGCGTTCTACTGCCAGGCCACAGACTGGAGAAGAGCAACTGGACTGACTGGTGAAACACCAGGTATAAATAAGGGAAGAGAATATTCAACTAAAACAATAGGTAGGGAATATAAATGGGGAGAGCATGAAGGCTAAGCTAAGGAGTTCTGCACTATTCCATGGACAAGCAGTAGCCTCTACTGAACAGGGTGCTCAGTGCTCCTATCTATATACACCTGACAGCAGAACATCTGCACTGGTACCGGGACACACTGGAGGTAGTAATATCAGTGGGCCACTCTGATAAGCAAAACAGAGTGATGGCAGAACACAAATTATAAGAAAACAGCTGTAGTACATGACAAATTTCATCAAATGTAATATATATATGTATGTGTGTGTGTAAATATTTAAATTTTTTGATATTGAAATACATCTTACAATCAGTTGCATGTCTTGCTTTATTGGGGGTGGGGCAGTGCTGGGGATTGAACCCAGGGGTGCTCTACCACTGAGCTACATCCCCAGCCTTTTTAAAAATATTTTTAAAATTTTGAGACAAGGTCTTGCTGAGGTCCTGAGCAAGCCTAGAACTTGCAAACCTCCCAAGTTGCTGGGATTACAAGTATATGCCACTGTGCCCCACTGTTAGCATTTCTTAACAATACAAAAACAATGCTTCATCTTAAAGTTGATGTTGTCTTAGACTCAATGAAATACAATAACTAGATACGAATAAGAAATAAGGAATTCATCCACCTATGGGATTACCTCTCACTCTAGCATCACGCTCCAGACAACCACACCTAAAACTGCTCAGAAGAGAAACTGTTAATCTTTTGGACTCCAGTGGATTCTTTAACTTTTTTTGGAACCAGGGATTGAACTCCGAACACTCAGCCACTGAGCCACATCCCCAGCCCTATTTTGTATTTTATTTAGAGACAGGGTCTCACTGAGTTGCTTAGGGCCTTGCTAAGTTGCTGAGGCTGGCTTTGAACTCCCGATCCTCCTGACTCAGCCTCCTGACTCAGCCTCCCAAGTCGCTTGGATTACAGGCATGCGCCACCACGCCCAGCTAAGATTCTTTAACTTTTCATCAAGATTTTTTTTTAAGATTCTTTTCTCTTAATAGTACATGGACACTTGTACATATTCATATTTTTCTTCTCATTTCTAGCATTTTTGAAGCCAGTTATTTTTCATGGATTAGTGTTTTGTGAACTATGATGTTTGGTTAGTATATTTTAGTTTTGTTTTGTATTTTTTTGTTTTTATTTTTGTTTAATTTTTATGTTATATATTTTTTTCTCCTGTTTCCTTTGATTCTCTTTTCATCAGTTAACAGCCAATCTCTATTGTTCTCTTTCACTCTTCCTTTACTTTTTTACTTCTTCTCTCTTCCTCCCTCATAATCTTCACATCCTATATCACTTTGATTCTCTCCCTGTCCACCATCTGAAATTATATAAACCCTTTTGCAATCTTGCTGTTTTTATTGTAGGCCATAACTGATCATATAATTTGTTTATTGTGATAATTAATATTATGGACATCATAGTAGGGAACGATTTGGTTTAATGCTATATATTGTTAGCATTGGTTGTTGTTATTATTTGTCTTGCCTTAAAGAATGAGGTACTGAAAACCTTCAGGAACACTGTAAGTCCACAGGGTAGAAACTCTACTGCTTCAGATCCCTACTATTAGATGGGTAGACACACAAACTATGAAAAAGAAAGGGAACAAATTGCCCCAAACAAACCAAGATATTCCAATAACAGAATCTATCCACAGTGGAAGAAAAGTCGGAGAAGGAGTTTAGAATGTACATAGTTAAACTGATCTACAAAGTAAAGGATGATGTAAAAGAGCAAATAAAGGTAGCAAAAGATCACTTCAATAAAGAGATAGAGATCCTGAAAAAAAAAAAAAAAAAACTAAACACAAATCCTTGAAATGAAGGAAACAATAAACCAAATTAAAAATTCAATAGAAAGCATCACCAACAGACTAGACTACTTGGAAGATAGAACCTCAGGCAATGAAGACAAACTGTATAATCTTGAACACAGAGTTGACCATGGAGAGAAGATGGTAAGAAACCATGAACAGAACTATGGGATAACATGAAAAGACCAAATTTAAGATTTACTGGGATAGATGAAGGTGTGAAGATACAAATCAAAGGAATACATAATCTTTTCAATGGAATATCAGAAAATTTCCCAAACCTAAAGAATGAAATGGAAAATCAAACACAAGAGGTTTATAGGACCCCCAAATGTACAAAATTACAACAGACCCACACCAAGGCACATTATAATAAAAATGCCTAACATAAAGAATGATAGAATTTTAAAGGCTGTGAGAGAAAAATATCAGATTATATATAGGGTGAAGCCAATTCAGATCTCAGCTGATTTCTCAACCCAGACCCTCAAATCTAGAAGGTCCTGGAATAACATATACCAACCTCTGAAAGAAAATGGATGGTAACCAAGAATCCTGTATCCAGCAAAATTAAGCTTCAGATTTGAGGGTGAAATAAAACCTTCCATGATAAACAAAAGTTAAAAGAGTCTGCAACTAAAAAGCCTACACTACAGAATATTCTCAGCAAAATATTCCATGAGGAGGAAATGGAAAAAAAAAAAAAAAGCAAAAACCAGAAAAGGCAGAAACTACACTAAAGGAATAGTCAATTAAGGAAAAACTAATTCAAATTAAAAACTAGAAATAAACCCAAATGACCAGGAATGTGTTTATATCTCAACCTATCTCATAAATCATATCTCAACAATAACCCTGAACATTAATGGTCAAAATTCATCAATCAAAAGACACAGACTGGGGCTGGGGATATAGCTCAGCGCCACACACACACAAAAAAGACACAGATTTTATAGCTCAGTATTATAGTGCCACTGGATTCAATCCCCTACTGTGAAAGGGAAAAAAAACTCCATTATTCACAACAAAAAAGTGAATTTCCTCAATTCCTCATACCAGAGTTAAACTAAATCTTCTATTTGGGTAATGGCCCACAGATAGTATTGCTGTTCACCTACTTTCCACATTTGAACTAATTAATAATAGGAGTAAGTACTTATTAATGACAACTTTAATTTGAACATGTGTGGGATTCTCATGAAACCACAACTGAAAAAGTAAACTGACACTAAAAGGAGTACATCATGCTTAGGGATGGATGGAATTCTACTTCTGGACCCAGCTGATATTCAACTATAACAAAGCAGCAGTCATTTGAACAACCGGAACTTTTTCAAATACTGGTTCACTTCTTCTTTGGGGTATGGCCGGAGTGCAATGCAAGTGGCGATATTCTCTGGCTGCTCAAGCCACAGCATGTGGTCAATGCTCTTCTGTTGCAGGGTCTCAGCCAGCTCCTTTAGGGTAGTCTCATCTGGGGCCTACAAGGAACGGAACATACAGCACAGACTGAGCAGCCCATTTAGAAAATGTCAAAAGCCCACAAATACAAGGGTATGTGTGTATTTCTCTTAATTGAAACTGAAGAAACCATTTTACCAAAGGAACTGCAGAGCAACAGTTTCATTCTCTGGGTTGCCATTCACTCTGCAGGATCTTAGATAAGTGGCTGGGGAGGTGAGGGGCGGGGAGAAGCCTGATAGTCCTATTAACAAAATGGAGGTTTTTCTCTTTCCTCTTAAGATGTTGTAATTATGCCCCATACATATTCCAGTTCTCCTACAGTTGGTGTTCATAACAGTTATCCCTATTTCTTCAGTCTGCTAGGACTTTAAGAACTGATTACTTGAAGGATGTCTAAAATGACATGCACCTTCCTCCTCCCCTCCAAATCCACCAGGCCCCAAACCTAGTTTTCCTTCTGCTGGGATAGCTCCTGCTTTTTATTATGAGAAGGAGAACAAACTATTCTCTAACATCTTTCTGAAATTATTTCTGGGTCATCCTTATCACCCACTCCAGAAAGCCTATGCTGAATCCCATGGCAGGAAGTATTAAAACTATAACTCAGAAAATGAAAATTAGTGTGTGATTTTGCATAAGATATATTTTTTGCTTATGAAGGCAGAGGCCACTAAGTTAACTGGAGACTTCTCTTATCAAGTTGGTGAATGCTAGGATTGTCACTCATCTGGCTAAGTCCTTCAGGTAAAGCCATGCTAGAAGCATTAATGCTACCTCCCCTTCCCCACCTTGCTACTCTGGGCAGCAGCATAGTACAGTGGGGTAAGTCTCTGGAATCAGACTGCTGGACTTCAATCTCTTGCTTAACCACCTACTAGCTGTGTGACCTTGAATAAGTTATGTGATTTAGCAGGGCCTCTGTTTCTCCTTTGTGAAAAGGGATGATAATGCTTCCTAGCAGTAATGAAAATTCAGTGCAATCAGGCTTAGACCTGTGACTGGCACATAATAAACACCAACAGATGTACTTAATCTTGACACTGGCTTATTTTTTATTTGTCCTTATAGCTACTGGAGCACAACAATTTAATCAGCAATGACTTCTAAGTCCCTATCTTTACTCATGGCTAACAACTAGATGTCCATTAGTTTCCTGTGGGCTTCAGATGTCATCTGAGGAATGGGAGACTTAAACCAGATTTTTGGAAGCCCTCTTTGTATAAAAAAGAATCTAAATGAAAAGCTATCTGTCTGCTGCTTTTCTACCTACTCAGATTCCCAAAACATTGTCCTAAAGATTAGTGCTTGAAGTGTCACTACCCAACAGCCTATTTCTCTCTCTCTCTCTCTCTTTTTTTTTTTCTTGAAAGATACTCTGACAGCCATCATGAAGGAACTGTCCCACTCCTCCACTTCAGGGTTCTGTTGTTTTCTTTTTTTAAGCATTTTTTTTTTTCTCATTACAAAACGTGACTGATGTGGAAAATTTAAAAATATAGAGAAACAAGGAAAAAACCCAAATCCCACCATCTAGTGAATATTTAGATGTATTACTGTAACAGTGGTCCACTTCACCTTTTGACTATAGATTTGAGGCTTATTTTTAAAAGGGACATGTTTTCCTTTTCCTCTTCTCCCTTTTCCCCTCCCTAACCTGGAGGGGTGTGAAGAACAAGATTAACTTGAGTTATCTGTGCTCCACAGGAAGATACCTGCCAGAAGATCACGGAAGTGAATATTTCTCAAATTAACAAGTGAAAGTTAACACACCATCAGGGGTCCTGGGACCCACCCCCCTGTCAGGGCACACCTGGAATGTAGCATTTGAAGAGCTCCTTTAAGTCTCCTGTTCCTCCTGATGGCCAGAATCACAGCCTCTGGGACAAGACTCCCCTATTTCTCCTTTGCTAGCAAAGCGATAAAACTTCTTTTTCCTTTTTCTCAAAACTGTGTCCTTGATCAAGGACCGAGCTTTCCGTTATATTTTCTTTCAAAATTTAAATCATTCTGTACATACACTATAGCTCGACTACTTTCATATCATGGGCTACTAAATATGCTTCAAAACAATTTCAGCTAATTACATAATTAAGTTTTATAAAGACACAAATTAACCAAATCTAGGACTGAAAATTTAATATTTCTACATTTTTTACCAGTACAAAATGCTCCTTTGAAAATCACTGCGCAAAGCGCTTTGGTTGCATCTGATTTTTAGGAGGTACAGAACTTCCAGCAGAAGAACTGAAAGTCAAAAAGTAAGAAAGATCTGTTTGGCCATCTACAAAAGGAACCTTAGCGTTAATTTTAAAGGTGTACCGATTTACACACTTGGAGTCTGGTATTTCAGATGGTAGGTTCAATTTATATTTAAATACCTATTTGCAAATAATGTGGTGTCATACCTAGGTAAATCCATATTTCACTTTACTTCTCACTGCCTGCAAGGTGAAAAGGAAGGAAATCGTGTGTCCACATCCCTTCTGAGTTGGTTTACCCAGGCGGCAGTACGTCTGAGCACAGCTATACAGAGCTGGCCAGTGCGGAGGCAGAAAGGCGAGAGCAAAAGTAGGAGGTGAAGGGCATGCTCCCCAATTCTCCTCCCTTAGAGGCGCCTACGTACCTTTAAGGGACCAGGTGCCACCAGTTTCCGGTGAGCCCAGAAGGGTGCAGAGCCGCTCTTACTAACGAGCCCGAAGTCCACTCTTCACAAACCAGAGCGTGTGAAGGTCCAAGGAGGGGCTCCTCGTTAAACAGCCCAAGTCCCAGAACCCTTTCCAAAGTCTAAATTAGTAATTCCTTCCCACTCAGACCACACCTACCCCACCAAGTTAGGCCTCAAGGCCACACCCACTTCCGGTCTCGGCGTCCTCAAAATCCCTCCCCTTAGCCTGGGTGTCTCACCTCGAGGACCACCTTACGCATGCGCCCCAGGTCCCGGAGGTAAGCCGCGGTGTGCGGGTGGTCGCGGTGAAGGTGCAAGGCGGCAGTGGCTGCATGACAAGCCTGCGCTACTAGCGCGCCCGCCGGCCAGGAGAGCGGAGCCTGCGACAGATCTTTTCGTAACACCAAGTATTGTACCAGGATCTGCGGCTCCGCCCCAGAAGACGCCATCTTCCTGACGACCTTAAAGGCCAGGCCTGTTCCCCGGTGCATCCTGGGATCAGGGAGGGGCGCTGAACGCTGCCATGTTTTTGTACGGCAGGAGCGCAAAGCACGCTGGGACTGACGCCGGTGTTTGAAGGCGGGGACGGCGGGAATTCTCATCCCAGACTTGGGTGAGAAGAGAGGAAAGAGAGAGGAAGACCCGCCGACCCGCCAGCAGGTGATTAGGGCGGGAGCTTCTTCTTTGTGTAGGGAAACTCGGCTGGACCATGGGGTCCGCGCCGTTGGGAGCGCCCTGGGAGGGGGGCGGTAGACTGCTGGCTGGGGAGGCGAGTCCCCGTGGTGAGTCGTGGGTTGTCTTGGGCCTGACTTTGTTGCTGTTCTTCTTTTATCGTTAAGGACGTGTGGGTCCTTGTTAGACTTGACGGGACAACTTCCTAGGAAGACAGGAATTGAGGCGATGGAGCGCGCACACACTGTATGTCAAGACGGCGTGTCCACAGGAGGTATTGAAAAAGCCTCCTTTGTCCCCTGAGCGCCGCTGCCCGGTGACCCGCACACTGAAAGCCTTTCCCCCCTGTAACTGCTGTGTGACCAGTGACCAGTCCTGTTAAGGATGAGAATGGTGAAAGCAGCTCACGTTGAAGACTCAAAGGAACAGCAGCCAAGAACATTAAACCAGGAAAAACAATTCCTTGGTGTTTCTAGGCTCCGCCTTTTGAAACTGATTGCGTTAATAATATACCCAGTGTTAATAAATGTACAGAGTCGCAGTTCTAGCCAGTGAGATCTCTTTCCGGATTTGTTTTGTTTTGTTTTTAATGCATTACTTCTGAGGGGGCGTCAGGTTGGGGCCGTGAGTTGATATTGCTTAGACTTGTGTTTGATTCCTCGCTCTGCTCTTGGAGCGTTTGTGGCCTTGAGTGAGTTACTTTATAGTTTTCTGCCTCAATTTCTTCATCTGGAACAAGGAGAAGAATAATTGCATTATCACGTTAGTTGTGGATGTTGTATACATACTTTATTACATGCTTTATAAGTAAAGCATTTAGCACAAGTGTCTTAATATGTAAGAAATGTTCAACAAATACTTTATTTTGGAGTTGATTGCCATTATGAAACAATGAATTTTAATACTTGGATGCTTAGTCCTTTGGATACTGAAATTTGTCTCTGTTTCTGTCCAGAACTGGGGTTGCTTTAACTTTCCTCTTTAATACCCAGCAGTATTTGTGAGCAGTTCTTGTTATTGTGTGCCTTTCTAGTCCTATGCTACTTTTTAGAGCTTCGAAGTACTTATTCAAGTCTGCTGTAAGTCTTAAGGAGTATGTGATTTCTGAGAAAGTCAGTGAATTTAGTGCCCTTGTTTTCCTCTGAGTCCTTATGATCATGGATGACTGAAAATTAGCCATAATCAGAAAACTTAAGCTGAGACAATCTCTGGGTTAAGATTTATTGTTACTTTAAAACTAAAAATAAGTTTGGTGACACATGCTACAATTAGAAGTGTCTAGTCTAGGCCTAGTTTTGTTTCTTTTAAAATAAGTGATGATATGGAAGTTTTGGATCATCACCTAGACCAGTCAGTGGATAATTCTACAACTTCTTTATTGTCTGTCCCAAATAATACTTAAACATTTAGCTATTACCCATACTGATTTGGGCCCTCTGCTTGGTAATTTCACCTTTCTGCTTATGGTGTATGCATCTGTGGAAGAATTCAATTGAGAGGAACTGGATACAGCAGAGAAAAGGGATAATATATCTAAGGCTCCTGAGAAAACGAGGAGATAGGAGTCAGTGAGTAATGGTAAGAAAAACAAATGAAGTGTATTGAATGTCTATTTCTATCTCATGCTAGCTTTTCTTTTCAATGGGATATACACCAACCATAAGAGAGTTCAGATGTCTAGTCTTTTGTGTGTGGGGGGCGGGTTCTGGGGACCAAATTCAGGGCTTTGCAGATGCCAGGCAAGTGCCCTACCATTGACTACATTCCAAGCCCTTTTTACTTTTTATTTTGAGACAGTCTTGATAAGTTGCTGAGGTGAACCTTTAACTTGTGGTCCTCCTGCCTCAGCCTCCCAAGTAGCTGGATTTATAGGCGTGTGCCACCAAGCCTAGGCAGATGTCTAGTCTTTATTGGATAGATGAATAAGTTTTTGGACTCTTTTCCAGAGTGATTTTCATGTATGTATATGTTTATGAACCCTATAGCATAGATGTTGGATTTACATAATAAATCTAGTTAAATGAAGTATGGTAGTTAAAAAGTATAGAATTTGTGTAAGGGAGATTTCATCTAGTCTGGTAAAGCTGTTGAAGCATCCTTTCCACACAGAGAAGTGCTTTTGTGATGTTATGTAGGCATACATAAATACTGCTGGCTAGAAAACATGAAATAGATAAATCAGATTCTCTCTCTTGTTCTCTTTGAATAGTAACCTGGTCAGGAACTATTTTTACATCTAAAAGGTTGATGATCTTTGATTTTAGTTGTCAGATCCTCTAGTTTTATAAATTGTAGCAGATATCTTAACAATTCAGCTGGCCACAAAATTCTGGAAAAAAGAGACACCCTGTTCCTTCTTGAAGTACTTGCTATTGCCAGAATTAGAAGCCCTTGTCTTCTTGTGAAATTCCCTTTTTACTTTCCTTAGGTGTTTTAGCTCAGTTGGAAAGATTAGAGGCTCAAGTGGACAGATCTCACAAAAAATCTGAAGAACTGCAGAGAGCCCACGTGGAGGAAAGTGCTCTTGAAACAAAGATTCACCAACTGAGGCACATTCGAGATAAACTGAGGGCTGAAGTGAAGCAGCGGCAAGCTAGGGTGAGTAGAAGGCTGATGCTGGCAGATTTTTCTAGGGTGTAAAGAACAATAATAATCTGAGAATTGAAAAATTTGTATATATGTTTTACTTGTGATCTTACTATATTGTTTTCGGTCTTTAAGGCTTTGAATGATCAAACCTGTAGAGTTGCAGCTGACTGTCAACTAACAATTGTCAGACGCTTATGATGGGCCAGGCAGATTCTTTATAACATTCCCCCAGCCTGCCCTTACAGACAGCTAAGCCTGTTAACTCAATCTCAGCAGACCTGAGTCATTTGTATTATGTCAATAGTGCCATCTTTCTATCACCCAGACTCAAAAACCTCACAGTAAATATCAACCCTTCCTTCTTGTCAGTTTCTTCTTAGCCAAGGCCTAGTCAGGAAGGCCTGTCAAATTTTCCTTTATGTCTTTGCCTTTACTCCCTCCATTGCTATAGCCCAAGTATTTTCCGTATCTGTAGTAAATAGTAAATATTTATCAGGAATTGGATACTAGGGTTACTATAGTAGTCTGGTAGTTGGGGGTCTCCTAGTATTTCTACTTTTCTAATCCTCAGGTGTCATAAAACACCAAATTGTTTTTTACCCAAATCCATCAATAGTCATTTATTGCCCATAGGATGACATCAGCTTTCCATCTTTTTCTCTCCATTTCTCTTTCCCTCTCTTCCCTCCCTTTTCCTTAACTCTCTTCTCATTTTCCATCTTAACTCCCTTCTCTCCTTTCTTTGCTTTTTTATTGAAATAAACTATATAAAGTGCACAAATAGGATGAATATTTTTTACAAAGTGAACACACCCAGTTTTCTACCATACAGATCAGAAGTATAGAATGTTATCAATACCCCAGAATTCTCCCTTTTGCCTCCTCCTAGTCATTTCTTCAAAGAACCACTATTCTGATTTCTGTCACCAAGGTCGGTTTTACCTGTTTTTGAACTCTATATAAATGTAAAAAGTATCAACTTTTTTATGTCTGACTTCTTTTGCTAAATGTTATGTCTGTGAGATTCATCCATTCTGTTTGCATGTAGTGGTAATTCTTTTTATTGCCATATAATTCTGTTTTATGAATGTATGACAGTTCACCCATTCTGTTGATACTGTGTGGGTCATTTGGGTTGCTTCATTTTGGGAAGATTATGAATATTGCTGCCACAAACATTCTCACTCCTTTCTTTTAGTATAAAAATATACACTTCTCTATTAGGTGCACACGTGGTAGAATTGCTAAGACATAGAGTATGTATACTGCCAGTATTTGAAAGCAGTTATAAGATTTCTATTGTTTTGTATCTTTACCTTTACCATACTTGGTTTTATTAGTTTTAAAAGTCTTTCATTTTGGTAGGAGTGTAGTAGTATCTCATTGTGGATTTAATTTGTATTTGCTATATCATTAACAATGTTAAATACAGTATCCATGTGTTCCATGTTTGTGGATTCAACCAACCATGATGGATCAGAAATATTCAAGAAAATAAATTGCATCTCTACTGAACATGCCCACACTTTTTTTTGAGGGGATGTGCTGGGGATTGAACCCAGGGGCATTTTACCACTGAGCTATTCCCCAGCCCTTTTTATTTTTTATTTTGAGACAGGGTCTTGCTCAGTTATTGAGGTCCTCACTGAATTGCTAAGGCTGGCCTCAAACTTGTGAACCTCTTGCCTCAGCCTTCCAAGTCACTGGGACTTCTGGCATGTGTCACTGAGCCCAGCCAGACTTTTCTTGCCATTATGGTATTCTCTAAATGATACAATATAACAACTGTTTGTATAATACTGCATATTTTCATATTAAATATTTTAATTATTGGATCTTTAATATATTGGATCTTGGAACCAAGTCCCCCTGTGGATACTAAAATCTCTGTTGCAAAGTATGCTTTTTCACACTTTTGCACAGTTTTTATTTGTTATCTATAGAATGTGGGATTCTTCACATATAAGTTCTTCTTTGAGTATATGTGTTCAGATCTTGCCTTATTCTGTCAGGGTGTCTCATGACGAAAAGACATTCTTTGTTTAATGAAATTCAGTTTAGGAATTTAGCTATATGTTTTGTGCTCTTTGTTTACTATTTAATGACTCTTTTTCTAACTTATGATCATGCTGTATTCTGTTATTTTCTTTATTTAAAGCTTTATTGTTTCATATTTTGCTTTAGAATTTCAGTCCACTTAGAGTAAATTTGTGTGTGTGTCATGTGATAGAAGTCATGCTTCTTTTCTTGTTTTTTTGTTTTTTTGTTTTTTTCCTAATATGGTTATCCAATTCATCCAGCACTTCTTGAAAAGACCACTCTTTGCCTGTTATATTCTAGGAGATTTGCTTCTGGATTCTTTTCTGTTCCATTGTTCTATTTGTCCATCTTTGCCTCAGCCAGAAATTTATTTACTAAAAGTCTATACCATAGTACATGTTCTCTTGAGAATTATCTTGGCTCCTCTTGATCCCTTGAATTCTCCATAAATTTGGGAACTGGCTGTCACTTTTAGAAATGAACCTCTTGGGCTGGGGATACAGCTCAGTTGGTAGAGTACCTGCCTCGCAAGCACAAGGCCCTGGGTTCAATCCCCAGCACCGCAAAAAAAAAGAAAAAAAAGAAATGAACCTCTTCATTTTTATTGGAATGATATTGAATCTATAGATCAATTTGGGGAGAATTTGCCTCTTTATAGTACTTCATCTTTCAGTCACTGTATGTGGTATATCTTTCCATTTAATTTTGGTTGACTTTTCTCAGTAATGTATATAATTTTATAAGTAGAGGTTTTTTGGTTTTTTTCTTTTGTTTTGTTTATTTATTTACTTATTTGACTAGAGATTGAATCCAGGGGCACTCTATCACTGAGCCACATCCCCAGCCCTATTTTGTATTTTATTTAGAGACAGGGTCTCACTGAGTTTCTTCGGGCCTTGCTAAGTTGCTGAGGCTGGCTTTGAACTCGTGATCCTCCTGCCTTAGCCTCCCAAGTGCTGGGATTACACACATGCGCCACCATGCCTGGCTATGTAGAGGTTTTAAACCTTATGTATTTAATCGGGATGTTATTGTACATGGCAGGGATTAGCAGATTTCTGTGGAGGGCCATGTATTTTAGGATTTGTGAACCATATAATCTTTATGGCAGTTGCTCAGCTCTGCTGTTAGAGCATGAAAGACAGTATGTAAAATAGGTGTGGTTTTAGCCAGTGAAACCTTCCTTACAAAACAAGCAACTGGCTGGGTTTGACCCATAAAATGCAATTTGATGACCCCTGATATGTATTATCTTTTAGAAGTTTTATTCCTAGTTGTATTATATAGAAATACATCTGATCTTATATATGGCAACTTCACTAAATCCACATTCTAATAGTTTGTCTTTCTGTTTTGGAGAATTTTTACATTTGGAATTATGACATATGCAAACCTAAGTCTTATTTCTTCCTTTTCAGTCCTTGAAACTTTTGTTTTTCTTACCTAATCCACTGGCTAAGATCTTTTCTACTATGTTGAATAGAGTCATGGGGTCAGTCTTTTTACTTTAAATTTGTACCCTTTACAAATTAAAGAAATACTCTTGTATTTCTAATTTGCTGAGTTTTAATCTTGATCAAGTATTGAATTTTATCACTTTTTTTTTACTGTACATATTAAGGTGATCCTATGACTTTCCTCTTTATTAATGTGTAAAATACACTCATTGATGTTTGAGAAATCATCTGTACTTTCTTGGAATAAACCTATATGGTTTGATGTATTATCCTTTTTATAATAATGCTGAATCTGATATTTGGTAATAGGAATTTTACATTTACTTCATGAGAGAGATTGCCCTCATTTTTTTTTCACCAGTTTTTCTGTGATTGGTATCACAGAGCAGGTTGAGACATTTTTCTTCTTTTTCTATTCTCTGGAAGAGTTTATATAAAATTGGTATTCCCTTAAAATTGTGTAAAGAATTCCCTGATGAAGCCCTTTGGGCCTTTTCTGTGGGAAGGCTTTTAATGATTCAGTTTCATTGATCAGCATTAAACTGATTTCCTATTTCTTCTTGGGTCACTTTTGTATGTAAGTTGTATTTTTCAAGGAATTTTCCATGTAAACTCATATTTAGATTTGCTCAAAACTTTTTTAAACAATTTACTGTCTTGTGAATAATAAGATCTGTTTTTTAATTCTGATATTAGTGATTTGGGCTCATTTTTCCTTAGCCCTGTTATGTTTAATCACTTTTGTGCCTTTTCAGGGAACCAGCTTTGCACTTGTTAACTTTCTCTGTTCGTTTCTTCTCTAATTTCATTGATTTATGCTTTACTTCCTCTGGATTTAAGTTACTTTATTTTAGCTTCTTAGGACGCATACTAATTGCCTTTTTTTTTAATGTTTTCATTAGTTGTTGATGGACCTTTATTTTACTTATTTATATGTGGTGCTGAGAATTGAACCCAGTGCCTCACACATGCCAGGCAAGCACTCTACCACTGAGCCACAACCCCAGCCCACTTATTGGCTTCTTTTTTTGTGTATTTAAGGTTATAAAGTTTCCTGTTAAACATATGACCTTAGCTATGTCCCACAAGTTTTCTTATTTTCATTATCATTTCAATCCAAGACATTTTAATTTTCCATTGTCATATCTTCTTTGGCCTATGGGTTTTAGAAGCGTATTGCTTAATTTCCACAACTTTGGGTATTTGTTTGTTTTTTTTTTTTTTTTTTTTTTTTTTTTAGTTACTAATTTATAGCTTAATTCCCCTATGGTGAGAGAATATGACCCATCATATGATCAGTTTTGGTAAATATTTCATGAACATTAAGTGTGGATTTTGCATTTGTTGGGTACTATATTCTGTATGTATCATATAGACCAAATGTGTTCATCATGTTTAGTTTTTTCATTTTTTTAAATTATTTATTTGTTTTTTAAGATATATATGACAGTAGAGTGTAGTTTGACATATAATACGAACATGAAGTATAAATTATTCTAATTAGGATCCCATTCTTGTGATTGAACATGATGTGGAGTTTCACTGGTGGTATATTTATATTTGAACATAGGAAAGGTATGTCTGATTCATTCTACTGTCTTTCCTATTCCCATCTCTCCTCCCTTCCCCTCATTCTCCTTTGTCTAATCCAGTGCATTTCTATTATTCCCTCCCCTCCCCCTTATTGTGTGTTAGCATCTGCATATCAGAACTTTCAGCCTTTGTATTTTTGGGATTGACTTACTTCACTTAGCATGATAGTCTCCAGTTCCATCCATTTATGGGCAAATGCCATAATTTCATTCTTTTTTATGAGTGAGTGATAGTTCATTGTGTATATATACCACATTTTCTTTATCCATTCATCTCTTGAAGGGCATCTAGTTTGGTTCCATAGTTTGGCTCTTGTGAATTGAGCTGCTATAAACATTGGTGTGGCTTCTCACTGTAGTATGCTGATTTTAAGCCCTTTGGATATGTACCAAAGAGTGGGTCTGTAGGGACACACCTTAAAATGGCGACAGTAATAACAACAACACCCTGGGGCAAAAGCCCCCCTCACTAGTGGTACCACCAAGGTGGTGGCCCAGGATTGGCTCATTCAACTTCCGTGACCGTGAACAGCTCGTGGCCACTATTAAATCTTAGGAGACCTCTGCCTTGCAGGCTTTGATGTGTGCTGCATGGGCTGTTTACCTTTAAGGTGATTGGCCCTCGCCTGTATCTCCTCCCCTTTCTTTGTTTTTTTTCTCACTCACTCGCCCCCTCATATATCTGTTCCACTTCCTCATTAAACAAGATCCTGCTTCGACAGACCTCCCGGCTGGTGTGGTTTTTTCAGCCTTCGACACTCATCATCCTGCTCGACCCCGTGCTCCCCCCTGGCTGGCCCAGGGAGGACACCCGACCTTTGTTGTTCGGTGCGGAACAACATGGGTCAAATGGTGGTTCCATTCCAAGTTTTCTGTGGAATCTCTACACTGCTTTCCAGAATAGTTGCACCAATTTGCAGTCCCACCAGCAATGTATGAATGTGCCCTTTCCCCCACATCCTTGCCAACATTTTTCATTACTTGTATTCTTTTTTAAAAAATATTTTTAGCTGTAGATGGAAACAGTATCTTTATTTTTTAATGTGGTGCTGAAAATCAAACCCAGTGCCTCACACATGCTACGCGAGTACTCTTCCGCTGAGATACAAACCAGCCCATTACTTGTATTCTTGATAATTGCCATTCTGACTTGAGTCAGATGAAATCTCAGTATAGTTTTAATTTGCATTTCTCTAGTGCTAGAGAAGTTGAACATTTTTTCATACATTTGTTGACCATTCATATTTCTTCTCTCATTATGTTTAAATATTTTATATCCTTACTGATTTACTTATTTTATCAGTTACTGAGATTAGATTTGTTCAAATCTCCTCTTGTGATTATGGATCTTTTTTATCTTTATCTTTTTCTGTGTGTATTAGGTATAAATTTAGGATTATCGTATCTTCCTGGTTGAGTTGACCTTTTATTATGAAATGTTCCTTATTATTTTCTTGTTAAATTTCTTGTCTTTAAAGTCTTTGTAAAATGTTAGTACAACTTTTTTCTTTCTTCACAGGGCTGGGGATAGAACCCAGGGCCTTGTGCATGCTAGGTAAGCCCTTTCCTACTGCATGACACCCCCAGATGAACAACTTTTTTGGTTAGGGTTTGCATTATAAACATATCTTTCTACTCTCAGTCGTTCAGTGCCCTTATGTTTAAAGTATTCCTCTGGGTGCGTTGGGGAGGGTAATAGAAGAATGGAAGAACTTTGGATTGTGTAGAGGGAAATGAGGGGAGGGGAGAAAGTTCTCTTATAAGTAGCATACAAATATTTTTAATTTAGGCTGTCTTTGTCTTTTTTTTTCCCCCCAGTATTGGGAATTGAACCCAGTGCATTCTACTTCTGAGCTACATCCTCAGTCCTTATTGCCCAGGTCAGCCTCCCAAGTAGTTGAGATTACAGGCATGCATTACCACACCTGGCTCAGTCTTGTGTATTTTAATTGGAGTATTTAGTCCATGAACTTTTAATGTAATTACCTACATCTCAGTGTATCATGTTATTATAATTTTATTGTGCTATTTGTTTTATATAATCAGTATTCCTTTAGAGTTATACACATAGTTAACCTTTTCTTTTTTTTTTTTTCTTTATGGTGCTGGGGATTGAACCCAGGGCCTTGTGCTTGCAAGGCAAGCACTCTACCAACTGAGCTATATCTCCAGCCCCATAGTTAACCTTTTCAGTACTCTATTACTTCCTGCATTTTCATAGTTTTATGTGGGATTATTTTCTTTACACAAGTAGCTCCTTTCAGTACTTTTAGTATAAATCTGCTGGCAGTACATTTTCTGTTTTTGTTCGAAATCATCTTTCATTGTATTTTAAAATTTTGAACATTTTTTACTGAGTGTAGAGTTACAGATTGGAAGTTATTTTGGTTCATACTTAAATATATCACTGTTTCTAGGTCTGATTAGTCAGTCTTATTGTTTGAATATGCATCTTTTTATTTCCTTCAGACTTCCTTAAGATTTTCTTTGGTTTTCTGCAGTTTTATATCATAATGTGATGTTGGACATTGTTTTCTTTCTTTATTCTGCTTGATGTTTGTAGAACTTAAATCATTTGTTGACAGCTAACTTCAGAGCATTTATTTTTACTCTTCATTCCTGGCTGTTTGGGTTGTTCTCTAATGCCTTCAGTCCATCTTTTGGTGTGCTTGCTTATTTATATTTTCTATTTTATTCACCCTGCATAGTTGTTCTCAGAGGGAATTTTAGCCTTATTCCATATGCTGGGCTGTGGCTAGAAGTGTAAGTATTGGAATCCTGGCATTTGAAATCCTGTAGCCTCACGCAGAACAGCTTTTCTGGCCTTGCCTCTTCACAGCCATCTGTTTTGCCCAGCCAGTGCTCATCCTAGATGTTCCTCACGCCCTCCCCTGCCTCCCAGTCTTCTCCATTTCCACCCAAACTCTAATTGTTCTTTGGCTACTAGTTTCTTCTCTTCTAGTACACCATGACCCACAGATTCTACTTCTGTGAATTCACAGCACCAACTGAATGACCACAAGTAGTTCTTATGTCTTTGATGCTTCTTTACATAATAGAAAATACTCTGCATTTTGCTTTTATTCAGTCAGGTCAGGGCAGGAACTTTGTGGTAATACCCCTCAATATCCAGTTTGATTTGTTGCATATCTTGCAGGTTAAAGCATCTTCAGCCAATGTAGAACCTGACCAAACAGTGGAGATCAGTGAGCAAGACATTTTGGAAAGAAAACAGGAAAACATGAAAGCCATTTTGCAAGCTTATCATTTTACAGGTATAATTTTTCCTGGCCAGATTCATCCTGGGCCCCTGTCTCTAGCAAGTTGGTATGCTACCTATATTTTTAGTCCTGGGCTGTTTCCTGAGAATTTATTTTGTAGCCCCCTACATCATAAACACACATGTAAAGCTGGCATGTTGTTCGTAGGCATGTTTAACTTTAAGATTGGTTTCTTTGTACAGATTGAGACCATTCATTTTAGCAAGTCGTCATTTGCCAGACCCTACATTTGGACTTTTTTTTACTTTTGGCCTGCTTTGTGCTATTGGTCATGTAATTGAATTCCTCATTTCTGTCTCAGCATAGATGGGGATTTATTCTCTCATCTATGCCACAGGAGGATTGTGGGAAGAATGGGATTATCAAGAACTATTTGAGATTCAGAAAAAAAAGAAAAGATAAAGGTGGTGATATAGCTCAATGGCAGAGCTCTTGCCTAGCATGTTCAGGGTGCTGGGTATCATAAAAAAAATTTAAAAATTTGAAAATTTAAAAAACTTTTCCTGAATAGTTTGATATTTAGTGTGCCTTTTCTTTCTCTCTCTCTCTCTCTTTTTTTTTTTTTTTTGTGGTGCTGGATATTTAACTCGGGGCACTGAGTACCCAGGCTGACCGTGAACTTACGATTCTCCTGCCTCAGTCTTCCCAGTTGCTGGGATTATAGGCATGCACCCTCACACCTAACTCAGGTGTCTTTGCCTTCCCAATTTTTTTTTTATCTATTTTTAGATGTTGATGGACATTTTATTAGTTTGTTTATTTATATGTGGTGCTGAGAATCAAACCCAGTGCCTCATGCTAGGCAAGTGCTCTTCCATTGAGCCACAACCCCAGCCCCTCTTTCCCACTCTTCTTCCATGGTTTTAACAGTTCAGTCTTAATAATAAGCCAGAATCAAGGGGAGGAGCTACTGATCTTCTTCATTCATTCAGGAAACATTCAGGCACATATGCCCGGCCTCTGCAAGCTACCGGTATGCCTGTATGAATAAGATACTACCTTGCCAGCATCTGTTGATTAGTATCTTACTGTTTGCTTCAGGACTCAGTGGAAAAATAACCAGCCATGGAGTCTGTGTCTGTATCAGCACTGCTTTTGAGGGGAACCTACTGGACTCCTATTTTGTGGACCTTGTCATACAGAAGCCGCTCAAAATCCATCACCATTCCATCCCAGTCTTCATTCCTCTAGAAAAAATTGCTGCAAAGTACTTACAGACTGATATCCAGCACTTCCTGTTCAGCCTCTGTGAATACCTAAATGCTTATTCTGGGAGGAAGTACCAGGCAGATCAACTTCAGGTATTTTCTAGGATCTTACATACTTTATTTTGTGGACATGAGATAAAATTAAAAGGAAAACAAAAGGACAAGTTCTCTTTTTTATTTTAAATATTTCTTAACTCTGAGCCAGAAGTTTATTCATTACCTTTCTGATACTTCTTAAAAATACACAAGTTATTTTCCACCCCTTTTTTCTTACTCTTTCAAAATTTGGATGATGAAGTGGGAGTCGTGGTTAAGGGATTATGCACTCTCGTGATGTCCTCAAACTTTTATCACAAGGTAGTGGAACAGCATATTTGCTATACTTTTAATTCATTCAGAAATTTCAGAGTACGTGACTGAGCCTTGAATGTACATGCACAATGCCATAGAGGAGTGTGATCCATCTTCCCCTGAGCTCTGGCTTACCTTCTAAGTTTGAGGTGAAAACCATTAATGGGAAATGGATGCACATAGAGAATGGGTGACTTTCAAGCTTAGCATTCCCCCTGCTGATGCATTTGGAAATACTCTGAAGCTCCCTCTTGTCAGTTAAATTTAACTTGATATGTAAATGTAGATAGGAAACATCATACCGTATATAGTAATGTCAATGAAATTCTTGGCAGAAATGGTATCCCCCTTCACCACAGCCATGGCCATTTACTTAGAAAGTGCTTCCCATTGGCCTTGCAAGCTTGCAAGGCTGTCACAGTCTCAGTGATTTTTTTTTTTTTTTTTTTGGACAGGCATCTTAGTATTTCCCAGACTGGTCTCAAACTGTGGGTCTTAAGTGATGTTCCTGCCTCAGCCTCCTGAGTAGCTGCGACTAACTGTACTTGGCTTCTTTATCTTACATATGTCTTTCATTAGTCTTTTTTAAAGGCGCTTTTTTGTTCATTTATTTCTCGGAAATTTAATGAATGGGCCCTCTTTTGGTAGACACGTTTGAAGCATCACAACCAGTGCCTGTGAAGCAGCAATCCTCATACACTTGCTCTGTTCCTCACTTTAATAGAGAGACTTCGCAGCCCTTCTGACGGGGCCCTTGCAGAGAAACTCCCTGTGCAACTTGCTGTCATTTACTTACAAAGTGGATATGGGAGATCAGTCCTTCCCATTTTGTGCCAGACTGCTATATAAAGACCTCACAAGAACTCTTCCAACTGATGTCACCGTTACATATCAAGGTATGAGGAAAGATACCTCATTGAAGAAATATAATATGCTGTGATTTATTCAGATTGAAACAGGTAAATCAGGTAGAATACATTAAGTGAACCCCTTGAGACATTTTCTTTTGTTTGCATACTAAAAACTACTTATAGTTTTTGTCATTTTTTTCCTTTCCTCTTTGAAAATGGCATATATAATTATCCTATTTTTTTCCCCTCCTTGCCACACCCAACTTGGCCCATGTTCTTATCTTTTCATGGGAGACTTCCTTGAAGAAAGACTGAATCATAGGGTCATCTATGGTGAATGGAGCCAAAAGACTCAATTTTACTGTGAAGTGAATTAGGTATGACAAGTCAGTGTACACTTGGCTGTCTAGACAGTGTTCTTTAAATCGGAATTTTTTAGGGCTGGCCAAGAGAAACTCTGTGTAAGTGTGTATGGGTGTGTGTGTGTGTGTGTGTGTGTGTATGTGTGTGTGAGAGAGAGAGAGAGAGAGAGAGAGAAAGCACACATCAGTTAAATGTACCCTAACAATGTGACATTGGCAATGAAAAATTGGGTAAAATATACTTAGGAGGCAGAAATTTTGAAGGTGCCACAAGTTTTACACCGTAGGTTTTATTTCTCTGGGCAGTCTGTTTTAAATCCCTGGTCTCAAAATTACATTGGCTTGAGAAGGGGCAGACTCTCTCAGCTCCAAACCAGAAAAAGGTATCCAGAATAGTGGTAATCCAGGTTGTGATTTCCCCTAGTTGCAACCAAATGAGATTGATAGAATCTCTCTCTCTCTCTCTCCTTTTTTTTTTTTTTTTTAAAGGAATGGAAGCATTGTCCACTTCGTGGGAAAAGCAGAGAGCATCTCATGAAACACTGTTCTGTACAATGCCACTGCATCGAGTGTTTGCTTCATTTTCAAGAGAAGGAGAAAAGCTGGATTTGAGTCTGACCTCCTAAAATATTGTTTCCATTGGGAACACATCTGAAGTGAGTGCACTAGTACTGTCCCCAGTCCTAGGTGTGGTCCTAGAACTAAAACTGTGAAAGGCTCTGACTCCTTGCTTGGGGACCATCCTTGCTGTAAGAATAGACACCTGCTACTTCATCAGAATGACAGGGAGCAAGTTTGAGTCCTGTAGGCACTGGAATTTTTAGATAATTCTCTATGATTGATCACTGGTTATTAATGCTCAGGATCATCTCTTCTTCTGAGGTATTAATTGATTTATTCATATATTTTAGCCCCAAATCAGAACTGTGTGGGATAGTAGGACATATTTTGTGAAAGACTTAAGGAACATCTGTCTCTACCTTTTATGGAAGCTTTGAGTAATTTTGCCTCATTTTCCTAAGACTTTGAACAAAGAAAGTTCTTAAGACACTCTAGATATGGGATAGAACATATTAGTTAGGAAGGGAAGTATCTTTGAACTTTGATTTGGAATAGTGGCCACTGTTTTATAACGAATATGATGTGCCAAAGTACTATAGATAAAATAATTGGGGTTTTGTGTCTAATATTTTGTTTCCTAAAGCATTTTAGTAGAGAGCTTAATGCATAGTCATTTTGAGGAAAAACTGTTTGAAAATCTTGCAAACGGAAATGAACCCTCCTTTTTCATGTCTTCCTTCTGCCTCCTAGAAACTCCAGGCCATGCTGCACAATCTCACTCTCCATCTCCAGGGCCTTTCAGTGTGTTGTTTCTCGCTGTGACCAACAACCATGTGTTGTTTCTTCCCTGGCTTAGGGCCAGTTGACAGCTGTGAAAACCCAAGTCTAGCTGATCAGATTCTTCCATCTCAATTCCCGTCCCTTCTTTGCCCAGTTACAGATAGAAGGTGTTACTGCCCGAGACCCACAGCTATATTCAGGCTTCACTCTGAAATGGCCACTTCCTGGACCTCATGAACATGAGGCACCTCCATGTGTGGGAGCTGCAGTGAACACTAAGAATAAAGGAGGGGCTCAGGTTGTGACTTAATGGCACAGCACTTGCCTAGACCATGTGAGGCACTGGGCTTAACCCTCAGCACTACGTAAAAATAAAGGTATTGTGTCCATCTACAACTGAAAATTAAAAAAAAGAACAAACGAAATGTCTCAGTTCAAGTTCTAAGCATTTGGCTAGGCTGGCAAAGCACTTAGCAGGGTGCATTAACAGAATCTCCACAATGATTCCATTCAAGTTGAGTAAAGCTTTTAATAAAACAGTCTTGTTCTTTATCAATACCTGTAAATTCTCTTAAAGCAGTAGCAAAGGCGACTGTAGCAAGAGCTCAAAAGGCAAGGCAATATTGGAAAGTATTTTTAACAAGTTAAAAATATAAATGTAGAAGATCTGTTTATATATTTTTCTTTCAGAAATAACCCCCCTCCCCCCACCAGGTGAAAGGAAATATTGCACTTTCTGCTCTCGTGACTAAGGTGATGGGGGTTCCAGAAGAACCTTTCAAGATTACCAGGAACATCAGGACAAGGGCCATTTCACCTAAGTGGGACCATATGGAGACTGTCTCCACTGGAGCTCTCTTCACAATGAAAGCACTGCCGTCAGGTTCCAGCCAAGAGTGGAACATTCTCCAGCAGTGTCTTGCTCTGCCAAGCCCTCTCTTTTTAGCAAAGCTCCTGTACCTGTGCTCCCAGCCCAGTGGCAAAGGCAGTTTCGTTCCACCTCTGCTGAATTCTTACTCACAGTGGCCATGGCCTCTCTGGGGGAAGAAGGGCTGAGTTGTAACTAGGGCTCTGGAAGGACTTTCAGTACTACGCCTAAGACCCCCTACTCTGGGGAAGCTACAGGCACACTGAAGAATAGTATGGCCACCCTCAGAGCTGATATATCCACAAACAAATGAAGGCTTACGATTTTTAAACCTAAAGTCTATGGAAGTGTGCACTTCAACAATTCAGGAACATCAGGATGTGGTCATTGCCCTTTCCCAAGGCCTTTCTTCAATTCCCAAAAACCCTCTCCCTTCCCATGTGGGCCGTTGTGGGATCAGAGGCCATTCAGGAGTTGTCCACCACCTGATGGGGCAGCGTAACAGAGGAGCCATTGGGGAAGGCAGCTGGCTTATCCTTCCCTTTTAAGAAAAAGGTCAGAAGCTCGCCCTTCCCTTTCACAAAGATGGGACCTCGTCTCACAAAGCGAAAGCCGTACTCTCGGAGGATGACCTGCGTTTCTTCTACTACCTGCATGTGAAGGAGAGAGTAAGAGAGCTTGCGGTTAGGGAGGAAGCCTAGACTGTGCTGGGCTTAGCGGCCTGGGTGGCTGGGCTGAAAGTGGACCCAGACAGTGCTATGTTTATGTGACCATCAGGTCCTAGTCAGTGCTGAACTTCATGCTCCACCCCAGACCACCCAAGAGGGCATGAGGTGAGAACCATGGAACTCAGGGTGACTGGTCCAAAGCCCTTCTCTCTCTCAACCACAGCCTTAGTCCTCTCTCCCAGTAGGACATCCTCAGCTCACCCATGTAGCAGACTACAGTCTGGGAACTTTAACTCCCTGCTCTACTCTCCGGGCTCCCATTTCGTGGAGCTTTTCTGGCAGACCCAGACGACATACCAGGAGTGTTTCAGGGGAAGCTGGCACCAGCACCGGATATCAGTTCACACCAAAGGGCAAGCTCTTCTCAACTCAAACTCAAACCTAAATGTTGCAAGCACTTTTCTCCTGTTGAGGCTCTAAAGGCCTCTTAACCTGCATGACCTTCACTTCACAGCTCTGCCCGCTTAGCATTCTGGGCCAGTGACCAGGGACAGTAGTGCAGAGCACTCACTAGCCTGCTTTTGTCCTATTCCCTGCATCTGAGCATGCTGAACATACCTGAATGTTGCCCATGACCCCTGTGGACTCCATCCTGCTGGCCACATTGACTGTGTTGCCCCATATATCGTAGTGTGGTTTCCGGGCTCCGATGACCCCAGCCAGAACCCCTCCTTTGTTCATGCCTGGAGTAGGAGGCATAAAGTTCAGCATAGCCACATGCCAAGCTTGACATTATCCTCCAGAAGCCACCAACTCCTGTTTTATAAAAATTTTCACCTGACCCCCACCACAAAGCTCCTGATTATATAATATCTTGTATTCCTTGTTGAAGTCGCCTCTAAGCCTCTAGAAGGCAGAAACCATGTCTCCTATTTACCCTGTCCTCAGCAAGTCTGTGGCAAATGTTGACTACCCCGATAAGCCAACGGATTTAATCAGGGCAGTACCGGACAGCCTCTGACATGCCTCATACAACTTCATCCAGAAGGAGTGAGACCCCCTCAATAGGGAACTGGCAAGTGGCATTATCCCCTTTGAACAGGCAGTCTGCTCTGAGGAGGAAAGTCCTTAGTAGGCCCAGGAAGATGTTCAAAGTTAAGACCACAGACCCGCTTCCTGGCTGGGTGAGAAGGAATGCTAGATGACGAGCGCATGCCACAGGACAGGCTGGCCCAACCATTTCATCACTCAGGTGTTCAATGTGAAGAGACTGGACTAAAGATCCTTCAGATCCTCTCCAGGTCTGGGAGTGTGACCTCCCCACCCCAACTGCCTTTGGTTTTCCTGAGCCTCTGGTCTTTTCCTGCTGATGTCCCTAGCACCAGAGGGCCAAGGCAGGTGGCCCAGTTCCCTTACCTATGCGCAGCATGAAGTTGTTGAAGGACTGGTTGTTGATGTTTGTAAGTGTATCCTTCATGGCTAGTGCAAAGTCAGCCAGGTCAGCCAGGTGCTGCCAGCGCTCCTTGTCTGACTTTTCCTCCTGTGTCAAGCAGTGGTGAAAGCATCAGGAGCCACCCAGGCTCTCACCACAGCAGCCTGCGCTCTTGCTTCCTTCCTGTAGCAGCATTTGAGGGGAAGGGATCTCTACATCTACTTGTTGGTGGCCTTTCCTTCCTCCTGGAGTCTGCTGCTGCGTACTGCTGTAATAAGAGTTCACACAGGTCCCTCTAGCAGGTCTAGGACAAAGATTGGCCATGGTGATGGGGAACACAGGCTCTGCCCAACTCAGTTACTTCCTGTCAGTCATGTACCTAATCACAACGCAGGTCTCCACCACCTTAGCTGGGTCTTCGGGTTTTTGTGTAGTTATTTTTGTTTGGATTCCTCAACTAGATTATAAGCACCTGAGGGTGATGACCCGCCTTCGACCTGCTTCGTTAATCTCATCCAGAAAGTGGAGATGGCATAGTACTGACATGGTTGTAAAGGTAGAACAGGATGATGTTTGAAGAACAGTGCCTGACACCAGGGTTCTGCCAGTCTGTGTTAACTTAGCAGAGAGCACGCAGATAGCAGCCAGATTTCCCAGTCTTCCTTTTTAAGTTTTCGTTGTTACACAATTGCATAGATGGCTCTTGCTCCCCAGTTCTTATGAAAGTATGGTTCATGAAAGGGGCATGGTCCCAGTGTGCACAAACCACTTCAGGCTACACTGGAACAGTAGTGGGGGTTTGTGTATGTTCTGTTTCTTGACTGTCTCAATAAATTCTCTATTCTGTGTGCACTGCACGTGCAATATGTGTCTGGGAGCCCTTTGTACAACAATACTCGGTAATTTCTCATTTCCCACATGCTGGGTCTCTTTTCCCCAGGTAGAAGCCTTGTCTCCTCTCTACATACTTACCTACCTAACAAGTTTAGTTACCTTATTGGAGCTGGAAAAGCCATTAGTGTTGACATCTGGGGTGACTCCTGAAGCTGCCATATAGGTGCTACCAATGGTTTTGATCTTGGTGATGACCCGGAATTTGGGATTGTCAAGGAGCTGAGGCCAGGGTTAAAGAAAGAGAATTGTCAGTAGAGTCAAGGGAAATGAAGGAGCCAACTAACAGACTCCCATTTATAAGGACCCACAAAACATCCAGGAGATGCCAACCTGCTAGATGATCCTTAGCAAACTACCTAACTTTCTGAGCCTCAGTTTCCACAACCTTAACGCTGAGATAAAATTACCAGTCTCCTGGGGTATTTGAGCATGTATATAGAAGCATTTTCCCTGGTATACAAGTTACTCAATAAATGTTTATTGAATCTGAGTGTGAGGGTAGGAGGGATGAGGGGGACCTCAGAATTCTTTGGGTAGTCATTTTTTGAACTTGCCAGTGATTTCTTAGGCTCCAACCTTACCCCTCAGACCCAGCAGTTCCAGATAGCCACAGAAGTTCTTATGGGAAGGGGCTTGTCTGGGAAAAGGTAACCAGACTAGGGTAACTCACTTCTCATTGATTTCTGTGCTGGGATGGGTTAGCTTTGACTGATGGGGGCAGGAAGGTACTCACTGAGTCGAAATCAGAGATGATCTCATTGAGGAAGCGCAGACATTCAATGCCACCATTATTGATGCTCTCTTCAGTGTAGAAGTCAGCAAAGTTGGGCAGGGAGGCAAACATGACTCCAATCTCATCATAAGACTGGCTGTATAACTCCTAAAAGGAGGCAGGGCCCAAGAGCTCAAAGGATGGCTGCCCAATGGGCTGATGTGTTAGGGAAATGAATCTGTCTTCCCCCACACACAGTGTATAACTTTTTGAACTCAGACCTCTCTCCAATTATTCCAACTTGTTTGGAAAATAACTCATCACAACTTTGAATAAACAAAAAAATAGCTTTCCTGGCTCCTATAACAGCCCAGCTTCGAGAAAGGGTTTCATGGAAATGGGAACCACTCTGTTTTCAGAAGATTACATCAACAGAGAGCAGGACTATGGCCAGGCCTCCTCATCTAAAATGGGACCTCAGAGATGTGACGTAAATGAGCAGTGTCTACAGTAGTGCCCTTTATAAGAGGCCTAGGAAATTCTTTTGTGCTAACATTGTTGCTAGTCAGGTTTGGTTCTACCTCAGCCCCAAACCATCATGAGAAGACCTGGACCGAGAGGGGCTCCCTGGAAGGAAGAGCAGATGAAGACAAATGCATCATGGCTCCAGCCTCCAGACCATGCCCTTACCTCATCTCTCTTCTTGGAACCCAGAAAATGGCGTGCAACATGCTCAGGCAACATGTTGGTGACCAAGGCCTCGTTCCAGCGTCGCATCTCATAGACACGCTCCTTTTGGTCATGGACTTCAATCTTCCACAGGAACAGTGTCCTTGCCAGTTTTTCCACCTACAGACACAGACATAGGCAAGGTATGTGCCCTAAAAGCTAGCTAGATGATAGAGTGGGGACCTCAGTGGAGGGGTTCCTCTTGGAAAAATGAAGGAAGATGGCTAAATGGCAATGGAAGTAGACCCGGAGAGGATTCACAAAATCAAAAAGGCTGTCCCACAGCTGAAGTGTGGATCCTGGTCTCTTTGATTACGCCTGAGATCTAAGAGGCCTTCTGTATGTGTGGGGCCTCCTGAGACCTAATTTTAGCTGCAGGTCTACAGGGTAGGTGGGGTCGGGGATTGCGGGGAATCTTCCAGCTCAGGGTGGAGGCCCCGCTTCCAAAAGCTCCATTTGGCTGAGAAGTAGCTTGGGAAGAATTTCTTTTCCTGGCAAACCTCTTGCAGCACCTGAGCTAACATGGATTCCTTGTGTGGATATTTCCCTGCCCTCTCTGCCTCCCTTTTTTTTTTTCCTCTTAATCCAAAACTTCATTGGATCCTTTCCCTTTCTCTTCTGGCTCTGTGGTCAAGTACATTAGTGACTCCCTCTCCCCCTGCCACATGCCAGGGTGAATACAGAGACCATGAGTCCAGGCCTAGGGAATAGACCTTATCTGGGCTTTGTGTCAGCACCTCACCCTCCCCCAACCGTCATGCTTCCATTAACCTCCTGGAGGAGGTCAGAAGAAGAGGTGAAGAACAGTTCCCCTTGTATTACTGAAGAAACCAGAATATGGAGAAGACAGTGGCCTGCCAAGGGCCACAGGTAATATTGGGTCTAGGAACCTGGGTTCTAGACTCCTGGAACTGCTTTTTGGGAGGCTCTTGTGGGTTTGGGCCAAGAGGACAGGAGGGTGTGTAGGCACTCACGTGGCGGGAGAAGTAGTAAAAGCTCAGCATCATGATGAACATCATCACTGTCATTGAGTACTTAGAAGGCACCAGCGGCAGCCTGCCAGGCATACAGAATACAACTGAAAGAGCACCCATGATGCCCTCCTGGAAGGAACATTTAATTCCCTCCAACTGGGTTTTGTTTCCTGTCACCCTGGGCTTTAGAAGTTTCCCCCACTCCTATGCTCCATCACATGAAGTCCTCACCTCCTGAGAGCAGAACTTTCCTAGGCCATTGGGCTTCTATCTAACAGCCAGCCAGCGCCTGGCCACACTGGGTATTTATATCAGGACTGCTCCCCAGATGCTTAATCACTACAGCACTAAACTGATCACAGAAGCCGTTACAACATGTAGGAGTCTGGGGAAGGGAAGAGACTTAATGTCACAGTAGCAGGACTTCACAGTAATGGGACCAGGGCACAGTCTTACCATGGCTTTTTCTAACTTTCATCCATGTTTTTGTGTGGAGCTATACAGTTGATTTCTATTACTGTATGGCATTTTACTGTATGAAGATACACCACAGTTTATGTGCCTTTGAAAGGGTGAGATCCAGGGTACTGGCTTCTTGTATTCTCTGTCTCTAGAAGAAGGGCCATAGATGCAGAGATCAAAGCAGGGAAACAGTTGCACTTACCTGTCAGTGCCATTAAGCCCAGGGGTTGAAAATACCTGCATCTTCTCTAAGGCCACCATAGGAAAGCTGTGGGACAGATAATAGCACATTCAGGCTGCATCTGGGTACAAGAGGTTGATGCCCAGCCAAACACTGAGGTATCCCAATCTTCACTCAAGATGGAAAGGACCTATCCCCAGATCATAGCCAAACAGTGACACATCTGAGAAACCACAAACCCTGGTTCCCATAAGCTTCTGATGGGCCCCAGAGGTAGAATGCCACCTCCATGCAGGCCCATGACCTTGGAATGGAGACAGGGTGGAAGGAAGGAGGCCACGCAGATCCCCAATCAGGCTTCATCTTACTCATGTTCCTGAAAACGTTTGTGGTCGTATTCATCAAAGATGGGGCACCAGGCATAGAGGTTGATGGCGGCCACCGCACCCGTGACGAGCAGCATGAGTGTGAGCTTCACCATATGGCTGACCTGCACCAGCATGATGGTGGCGATGAGGGAGAGCACGGCAATGTAGTTGTAATACTTGGGGTTCTCCAGGCAGCCTCCCTCCAGCTCCATCCCTGCAGTCCCGTTGTAGGGTCCGGTGTAGGACTGGAGACAGCTGAGCTAGAAGCCAGGATGGTCGGGAGGGGATCAGGTGAACAAGGGAACAGCAGACTCTGGTTAGAGAGGCTATGCCATGGCAGTGACCATTCAGCTGTCTCCTGCACCTCCCTCAGAAACAGAAGGATGGTGGAAATTTACCAGGGAGTAATACAGAAGTATTATTTGCTAAGAGCTTTACCATGTATCTCATTTGATGTTCAGAAAAATTAATTTGTGTTTTAGTACTGCCCCTATTGCATAGAAAGCTTAGGGGCTGGACTTGGCCAGAGCTGCATAATTAGCAAGCAATAAGTGAACCAGGAGCCAGGCTTTTAGGCTTCCAATCCAGAATGTTCTTCAAATCACACTGTCACTGCAGGAGGGGCTATGGGCCAGTCAGCCTCCACTAGTGCTTCCCTGTGGTGACAAAAAATCTGCCCAGACTGCCCTCTGGGAGCTCACTACCTTCACTAGATTCCTTGCTATGTAAATGTGATCAACAGAAAGTCTATCCATCAACTGGAGCAAAAAAAAAAAAAAAAATTGTGTATATAACTTCCAGCTCATCTGGCTTCGGCAAGGTCTTGGCATGTAATTCTAGTACATGCAGAATTATCACCCCCAACCCATTTTTTTTTACCCCTCCAAGGGGTGATCTCCGGATGTTCTGCAGGGAATCCATAACCCTGGTAAAAAGTAGGCCCCAGACGTGGGCACCGGCCTCAGGTGTGTTCTAACATGGGAGAGGTCAAGGGCTTTTCCCTGTGTGGTAGGCACTGCAGCTTATGGGTATGGTCAGCTCTGGAGCATGTAACTAATCAGACTTCTGATTGATGCTTTCAGTCCTAGAGCTTTTCACTTACACTACTGCCAGAATAAGTCTCCATGCTGATTTCATTCCTATACTTAAAATTGTTAAAATCCAGTAAGTAATATGACAGCATGATTCTTGAAGAAAGAACTTTTTAAGGGAGTGCATATGGTACTACCACAATTGGAGGAAGCTGTGACAACTGACAAGAGAACATCATGAGAGCTCCAAGCACTCAATGCTCAATAAATGCCTGGTGGCTCTAAATCAATAGATCTGAGTTTCCAACTCCTGTCCCTTCTTCCTAGGAAAGCATCTGGCTGCCCGCTCACAGAACCTCCAGCTTCTCTATGAACTGAGGAGAACAGAAGATGTTTTTGTCTTCTAGCCATCTG
Organism: Glaucomys volans; assembly: GCA_020662805.1. NCBI lineage: Eukaryota > Metazoa > Chordata > Mammalia > Rodentia > Sciuridae > Glaucomys > Glaucomys volans. The sequence goes on along the minus strand of JAJEJO010000711.1, from coordinate 287,651 downwards.
GGCCCTGTGAAGCTGCTGTTCCTATGTTCCACCTTTCTAGGAAGTTCTGGCCATGTTCAGAAGTTAAACAGGAGCTCCTTTGATGAAACAGGTTTACCTCTGTGAGCTGGATGGATGCTTGACACTAGTCACACTGTAAGGAATGCTTCAGATGTACAGAATGCTCATGTGTATTGCACTCCTTAAACAATGAGAAATGAAGGAAGGAAACTTGGGAGTTGGATTTAAAACTGCTTTAATTCTTGACTCTTGACCATGTCACTGACTGGCTGTGAAGGAATGTCAGTGAATCTTTCTGAGCCTTAGTACTTTCATATGAAACTGTAGATACTGATGTTCTTAACTCAGGACTAGATTCATGGAACTGGGCTCAGACTCTGTGAGAGAGAAGATCTGCAAGGAAACAAGTCAGTCTCAGAGGTTCCCTGGGCAACATCAGAAGACCCATTCATCTGGCTGCAATAATCAGTTTAGGAATTTAAATGCCACTCTGAATCTATGTATGCTTGCAGAGGAATGGACCAACAGACTGCTCATGCAGCCAGTACAGAAGCCCTTCTCCACTGGGAACTGGCTGCCCCTTCAACAAGGACAAAGGAGCTCACCATGTCTACAACATTTGCCATAACCAGAATGAAGATGGCTAACATGGCCCAGGTGTTCCTGGCCCAGCGGGTCCCGTCGATCCAAGTCGAGAAGGCCACAAGCTTCTTAGGAAAGGCCTAGAAGGAATGGAATTTCAAGGGTCATGAGCCTTTGACAGCCCTTTGTCCAGCAGACATGACTGCTGATGACTCTCATTGCTCCCATACCTTACTCCTAGGAACCTAAAAAGTGCCTTGCCACTGTGTCACCCAAAAACTGACACAGAAGACACTGTCACCCAAAAACTCCACGCTGAGGAGACAAAGTCCAGGTGTTCTATATCAGTTCTCCTCCAATTGCAGCCCCTGGCAGGACAGAAATGCTGACCATCCCAGGAAGTGTGGACAATACTGGTCAGCACTGTTCACTGTCCATCTCCAAGAGGACAAGACAGGGCAGGGGACAACTTTCAGGACCAGCCTTCTGCCTAACCACCTACCCCAACCTTTTCTAGGTCAGTAAACCTAAATCCCTCAGGTTACCTGGCAAGCCACCTGTCAAATTTCTCTAAAACACTACTTTTCTCTTGTCATTCTGATCAAACACTGCCTGGAACCCCTGTATCTGCAGGAGAAATTCCTAATCCCTTTAGTCTTGCTTTTTCATAGTCAAAGCCAACCCACCTTCCAGCTGGGCCTGCATTGCCTTTCTACCCAGGTTCTCCTTCATCCAGACTGCCTTAACTCGGGTGCTGTAGCACCATGGCCCATCTGAGTCCAGCCCAGAGGGCATGTTCAGCCGACAGTGAACAGATGAATGGATGTATGAATGCATGAGTGAATAAATGCCTGAACCATCCCAACAAAAGACAGTCAAAATCTGACAGGAAGCATAGCTCCTTTAGAATGCAATTTCATAGGGAGTGCACTCACTTCCAGAAGTTTCCGAGCCCAACAGACAATGCCTCTTACCCGGGGGAAGATGGCAGCCATTGAGCAGATGGTCAGGACCAGGAGCAGAATCTCCCCAACCACAAAGGTCACATAGTTTGTCATCAGCCTACAGCAGAGAAATGATGATTAAAGTAGGGTGAGACTGGGTGAGGAGCATGGAATACAGAGAAAAGCATGGCACAAGTTACAGGTAACACTAGAGAATTGCTGTTGCTGCTGCTCCTGCTGCTACTGAACAAAACAAGAGGCCCTGGGTAGTGTAATAGCAACTGAGTGCAGGGCCTGAGAACGTGCCACCTCCCCAGTTGTCCACTGGGACATTTCCCAAATAGAGGGGACAGAGTAACAGATGCCCTGGACATAGCTCAATAAAAACTTAGGAAGGGATTCTTAGGAACGAGCATCTGCTACGTAACTAGGATACATAGTACGGAACTCCTGCAGAGGGTTGCTACGTCCGACAGATCCTTTGACTCCTCAGAGCCTCAGTGGACAAGTTCCTTCCACATCCAGTTCATCCATTCACTCTGAGAATCTACTGTCTCTAAATCCTCTCACACCCATTCCCATTTCACCCCTACACAGAGAGTGAGAAGCCTCAGAAACCTCATGTTGCTAAATCCAGTGTCCAGTTGGAGGTCATCTCTTAACTCCTCCTTGAAACATTCTCACTTGGTTTGCAGGATCTTTTCACTCCCTGCTGGTTCTTTCTGTCTTCCTACTTCTATGTGCAGTTATACCATGTGACTCAGACCTTGACCCACTTTTCTTTCCACCTACACTCTCCCTTGGTGATTTCATCAGGTCTCTTGCTCTCAATGCACCCTATATGCAAATGACTCCTAAGTTGGCATTTCCACCCCAGCATCTCCCCAATTCCCTGATTACAACTCCGCGGCCTATGGATGCCTACATTTGAGATGTCTGTACATATCTCAAACTTAACATGGCCAAAACCAAATTCCTGATCTTTGCCTCTCCAGTGTTCTGAACCTTTTCTAAGTTGTCCATCTTGGTTAATGGCAACTCCATTCTGCCAGATGCTGGTCAGAAACCTTAGAGGCATCATTCACTGTTTCATACCTCACAACCAATGTCAGCAAATGCTGCTAGCATTGTCTCAAAAATATATTTAGAAGCCATCTCTCCATCAATAAAAGTCATCCTTTAACTTAAGCCTGGCCTAAGGTGTCATCACATGGTTTGTTTGGGTACTGCTGTCACCCCTTAATGGTGACTCTTGCTCACTAAACTCTGCTCAACACAGCAGAGGGATCCTTCTCCTCTGCTTATATTCCTCCCTTGGCCTCACATTTGAAGAGAGCCAGCACCCTGCCATGCCCTCTAAGGCCCTAACTCTACCTTGGTTCATTCCTACCACTGTCCCTGCAGCTCCCCCATTTCCAGCAGCATTAAGCCCTTTGCTGTGCCTCCAGAGGCCAGGCCCACTGTGCCTCAGAACCTGACTGAGATGGGCACCCCCAGATAGCAGAAAGCCTGCTCCTCACCCACTTCAGGGGTTTCCTGAAATATCACCTCATCAGTGAGCTCTGCTTCGAGTATCCTATAAAAATATGCAGACTTCTATCCTTGCTTTAATTTTATCTGGAGTACTTACCACTATCTGGATATATACTTTAATTATTTAAATATCCACACCTGACTTTCCCTACAAGAACCTAAGTCCGATGAGAGCAGGGATTTCTGTATGCTTTGGTCACTGCTGTATCTCTAGACCTTAATCCTCAAGCACAAAGTAAACATAAATATTTGTAAAATGAATGACTGATCTCAAAACAATCTTGAGAGTTAGCCAAAGTGGGATCATCACCCTCATTTTAAAGGAGCCCCTGCCACAGTGCTCCGTCTGGAACCTGAGATGGTGTGGCTGAGTCCAAGGCTTTTTACAGCTACTGAAACTAATCCACACAGGGCTGCACACATCTGCTTCCTGGTGGGAATCCTGGGGAGAAGGGAGTTGCTGACCAGCCACCAGAGGCTGGCAGGGTGATGGGTATCCTTCAGGGTAGGGCTTAATGGTTGGGTAAGAACTCTAGAACACCCCACTTGCACCAAAGGACCTGCTGCTGAGGACATCTGTGCCCAGAGCCCAGACTCTGCTTTACTAAGATGAGCCAAGAAAAGGAAGCCAGGCTGGCCTGGGTAACAGGTTGAGGTACCATTCCCATTCATGTCCCCAGAACCCCTGGGCCCATCCAGCCAAGTTTTCTATCTTCTTGGATGCATCTGTCCCCTAGCTTTCTTGGCCCGCTTAGAACCCCATTCTGGTGCTGGGACAGAAGGAAAGGGCAGGGAGCAGAAATGGGGCCTAGGCTCTGACATGGCTCCAGCTGAGATGCCTGCTTGGCTAGCACTGCCCTGCCCTTACCACGGGTCAATGAGGATCTCCACCAGGGCTGTGCAGAGGAGGACCACACAGGAGCAGCTGAAGGCAGCCCCACTCTGCTTTTCCTTCTCCACTGAGTAGCGGATTTCCATGTCTGGGTCCATGAACCGCATGGATAGGAGAAAGGTGTTTCTCTTCTTTACCCTGCAGGGGAAACAAGCCTGGTGAACCTCAAAAGCCACATGTGCCACAGCCTACCGGAGTGGGACTATATTTCAGATGACTGATTTCCAATACCCCACATGAGGGCCTGTGAGAAGCAGTGTGCCAGGACCTCTGCAGTGGCCACTTACACCTGGGCAGACTCTCGCTCCAGCAGGGCCTCGTTGAGTAGCTGGTTGAGCTCATGCTCATCCTCAGAGGCATCCACCACGCGGTCAGCCAGGTCCTGGAGGCGCAGCCTCCGGCGGGGGTTGGGAAATGAGGGGTTATCTGCCTGTAAGCCAGAGAGGCAGCATCAGCAGGGCTGATGGGGTGACACAGTGACAAGACTTGGGAAGGATGAAGGTGACAGGGGAAGGGAACAAAAGAGGTCGTACTCCCGAGGACTAGTCCCATTAGCTCTAAAAACCATTTTCATAGAAAGTCTTCCCAGTGCTTCCATGTTGCTTCCTCCTGCTTGGACCCAAAGCTGAATCAAACCCTGTTTGGTCTCTCTAGGTCCCTCGTCTGCTGATGGCAGGTCTTGGGGAGCAGCCCCTTGGCACCTGAACAGGAGGCCTGGAATTCAAGGCAGCATGGGGGAGTACAGTTCTGGCATATCCTACTGCTGGAGAGGGGTCACATGAAGCTCTACATGTTGGCATCTTTGGGAGCACAAGTGAACTCCAACCCTAGGGCTTAAGAGAGTGGCTAAAGCTCACATCTGGCTCACTTTGGAGAGAAAGAATAGGGAATGATGGGAGGGTAAAGAATGTCCTTGTCACTAGTGGGCTGAAAATGGCTGCGGCATCTGCTGCCATCTTATTCCTAGTCACAAGGGAAAGATATCAACTCCAAAAATACTAATCCAGCTGTGACTACACAGCTGTCAGTTCAAATAACAAGAGTATTGGAAGAGGTCTGAGAGTGCACCAGGAAGCCAAAGCCAGGACTGTGCTGACTTTGAACCCACCCTGGATAATCCCTGGTTCCCCAGTCCCATTTTTCTCCTCTGTAAAAATGATGTGGATGGGCTCTTCAGCCACCATATGCTAGAGCAGAGTGACAATGGCTAATGGTTAGGACAGAAGAGCCACAGGCTGCTAAAGCCATCTCTATGTGCATGTTATTGGTTATATAAAATCCGAAAGTCCACTTTTCATCAAGAAAATCACGAATCAGGAAAAGCTGCTGAATACTGGTGCTCAAGGAAAAGCCAGTTATGTTAAGCTTTGTTTACCACCTTCTCTGATTCCGGAACCAAAGGCCTTGGGAACAACTCTCCTGTCTCCGTGCACAGGGAAATCCGCCTGGGCAAGGCAGAGAGCCCCCTCTCCAGTTCACCTTTGTCAGTGGAGCCACTCAAGACACTCCTTAGTGCTTAGGGTGTTTTCTGGTGTTTTGCAGTGCTGGAGAGGGGACCCAGGACCTCAGGTGTGCTCACAGATGCTGTACCGCCGAGCCACATCTCCAGCCCGAGTAGCTCCTTGGCAGTGGGCAGTTCTGTATCATCTCCCAAGACATGACCATTCTCTGGGTCAGCACACCAGTCCTTACTCATGTGGGCTTTGGAAATGTCTATCTGTGCATGGAATTTGTGGCTCTGAAGTAGCCAGAGGGTAAGTCAAGCCTAGAAGTCTCACTCCAAAACAGTGTCAGATTCTGTAGAATTTTCCATGGATGCCTTCACTGATCTCAAACCTATAGGATTCTGAACCACCTGGCTACACAAGGCCTCACAGGCTCATGCCTCTTTGGAACTTACCCACCTCTGCCTCGTATAACTGATGAGGAGACAGTTACACTGTCTAAATGGTGACTGCTAAAAAGGAGTGGCATCCAGGCTAGTGACAAAGCCTCCCACTTCCAGCATGTGCCTCCCTCCTGCTGCAGCAACCTATTGCTCCCCAATTCCTACCCACAAACTGGCCCTCAGTGAGCCCTCCTTGCCCTGAGCCTACCTGGGCCTCCTGCTCCTCAGCCTCCTCCGATGTGGAGCCACTGGCCTGGGCACTCCCATTGGGTTCCTTTGTCTCAATAAGGGTAGGAGAGCTGGGCTTTGAGGTTGCAGCTCCATTTGGCAGGGCCTGCAGTGGAGAGACGCAGCCATCAAGGACCCCAGATACTGCCTGCTACACATTCCAGTCTGTAGGCAGTCTACCATTATTCTAGAATCTTCCCACTAGAGTTACCAAAGCCTCTCTGACCTAGAAATTCAACTACTCGGTTTCTCCTTTAGAACATTAACTTTAAAATGCTATCATTTTCTAGTATCAACTTTTTTCAAAAGTTTTCTAAACAGAAGAAGACCCAATTGGTCCAACTCCTTTTTCAAAACACTAACTTGGTGACAGTGACTGGGATCTACTTGGGTCCCTGAATAACCTCCAGAAACCCCTGAATTTTTCCTTGACAGAGTGAGTAACATACTGTAACGCAGGGAAACAGTTCATTCATTCAGCTGGTAAGTGTCTATTGAGTACAGACAAAATGGCCTGAAGGAAGGGCAGACAGTGGCCAAACAGATGAGGACAAGACGCAGTCCACAGGAAGATGGGAGGGAGTGGAGGATGGTGGGCGAGGGGTTGCTGGGGAGTCCAGTAGGAAAGAGGCAGAGTCACTGTGAAGATGACATTTCAGTAACAAATGAAGGATTAAGTCAAAAAGGGAAGGAAACGCCAGGAAAAAAGAGGAGCCAGGGCAGAAGTTCTGGAGCAGGCTCCGTCCTGAGGTAAGTGGTAGCCAGGAGGCCAGGGCTGCTGGAGCAGGTGAGCAGAAAGGGACTGTGGGAGACTCCATGCAGAGACCAGTCGGAGTGCAGGACACAGATGGCTCTGTTTCTGTCCCTCTCCTTTTTTTCCCTCCCCTTCCTGGTACTGGGGTTTAACCCAGGAGCACTTGACGTACCTGAGCTACGTTCCCAGGCCTTTTTATTATTTGAGAAAGGTCTAAGTTGCAGAGGCTCAAACTTTCAATCCTCCTGCCTCAGTCTTCCACGTCACTGGGTTTACAGATGTGTGCCACTGCAGGGTCCATTCCTTCTTCATTTCCCACTCAGGAAACCCTCCTCCTCTATGGCTGTCCCCCTCACTCTGCATCTTCTCCCCTGGCGCTCATGTCACTCATGTGGCTTCAGTTACTCACACAACGACAGTGGCCTCCCTTCTGGGTTTGTGTCAGGATTTACTGCAATCATCTTAACTCCAACTTACCATGAAAGACACTCACTGCCTCCCCTACAATCACTTTCCCTCTGAAGGACCCTACTGCTGGACTTCTACGCCACAGGATTCAGAGTAATTCTTTACATAGGCCTGCCTCTCACCTCTCATGGTCAGCCATCTTCAAGTCCCACCAACCTTTCTTCTAAAACTGCTCTTCAAAAAAAAGTTTCAATTCCTTTCTTTACAAATCTCTACTCCAGAGGTGGGTGAGGGACTTACCGAGCCATTGAGGCCATTGTGGGCGGCTGTTTTCTTCACCTCTGGCCTGGAGGCAATGATGAGGTAGGTTTCGATGCCCTTCTCCTCTAGGTAATCACAGCGGCTGCCCCCATCACCTGGTTCCACATCGAACTCTCCTTTCAGGCAGTCCATGGTGCTCTGGGAGATGTGCACACGCCTGGACGGCAGTGGGGGACCCTGAGCATGTGCCAGAGGCAGCCTTGCCCATACTGGGAATGGGCAATGCATCATAGGCACTGGCTGTGGCTCTGGTCTTTGTCTCCCAGGAATGTGGGGCAGAGGTCAAGTAGGGGCAGTCTTGTGGCTAACTAGCTGCACGGGCAGTGTGGTGTTCACTTCCCTGAGCCTCAGTGTTGGGTCCTTAAAATAGGACACAATATTTCCTCATGGACTACTGAGAGCACCAAAGGAGATAAGCTCTGAACTCTAACGTCACAAGCTGATCCTGCTGCACTGTGCGTGATTCTCGGGTGCAAGTCTGGTGCCAACAGGTGGTAAAGCCTGAGTCACCAGAGAACAGAAATGGAACTGCCTGAGGAGAATGGAACTCCTCTGAGGAGGCCCTGGCCTGGTGGGAAGGCTGAGCTTGGACTGTCCACCCTAAGGACCTGCCAGGATGGCTGGTTCTGGTTCTGTAGAAGAGTTCAAGGGAGATGTGCAAGTGGGCTGTGAGCCATAGAGTATGCCTCGAGGCCCGCTTCTGGGTTATTACTATCATGACATCTCTTGGGAGACCTGCAATGCAACATCAGTAAGTACAACGACAGGCCCAGGCAGGAGGCCCACAAGAGATAGGCCCCAGAGGAAGGTCTCAGAATAGCCTTAGCCAGGGGCATGAGTAGGAGGGGAAGAACACTGCTACTGGGTGGGAAGGGACCCTTCAAGGCCTCTTGTCCCCCACTAGGCCCTCACACCCACCCACATCGAAGGAACACTCACCCAGGAATGCCGCCAGCCTCCATCTTGTTGGCCACAGTGACATCGGTAGACCACACATCGTACTGCCAGCGCTTCTGGCCCAGGACGCCACCCAGCACAGTGCCTGTGTGCACCCCCACACGCATGTCCACCCCAGTCTTGGTCTTCTCCCGCACATACCTGCCAGGCACACAGAGATTGTGGGTGCAGCTCTGTGTGAGACAGCCTCCCTCTCCCTGCAAGAGGGATTCTGCACAAGCCGCCCTCCCCTCCAGGCCGAGGGGCCTAGCACATGCCCTGAGGCTTCCTGCTTCAGCTGAGTAGCTGCAACTGGGGTTAGGGTAGGCCGGGGCCTAGCACAGATCCAACAATCACAGGTCAGTGGGACTTGGGGCAAGGTGTATGGGGGACACGGCCCTCTCCTTCCCCTGAGTGACCTCTGATTTCTCTCTTCCGATTGTTCGCTTATTTTTCTTTCATGCAATTACTGTTCCACTGAGAATCCAGAATGTGCCCAGCATCCTGTATGCTGCAGACAGAGGTGAGCAACCTCTGTGAACAGCAACCTGCTGAACAACTCCAGAAAGAGACTAATACAAAAATTCAAAAATTGGCCTGCTGGGGAGGGAGTGGAGGTTAAAGCTTCTAATCCTGAACTACTGTTCCCTCATCCAGGGGGGGACATGCAGGTAGGCATGTTTATTTCTTTCCAGGCCAACGGGAGAGGGGTTTAACCTAGGAGACTAAGAATGAACGCTGCTCCCAGAGGCCACAGGGAAGAGCAAACCAGACATCTTGGCTCCATTAGCGGGAGAAGCCTCCTTTTCCACCTCTCCCCTGGGCCACCAGAGAAACCAGGTCCATGTGGAGCAGCGTAAGGGGGAGGCTCAAGGGGAAGAGAGTTCACTTCCCCCAGCCCTTGGGGGTCCTTAGGCAAAGGGCAAGTTCTAGTCCCACCCTACCGCCCCCGCAATTGACTCAGCAGTCACTTCATATTGACATGGGGAGGGCAATCCTGAACTGATTTGTCTTGGAGGGTCATGGTGAGAAAACAGAAAAAGGGGAGAACTCCTGGGGAGGGGGACTTTGGTAAAACATGAAGCAGTGTGATGGATTTCACAAAGGCGACTTCTGGTAGAATGTTGTGGCCAAAGGCTGGGAGGCGTGGCCAGAGGCTGAGAAGAAGCCATGTCCTGACTTCCCAAGGCTGAGGACTATGCCTATCCCACACCTCAAGCAGACCCCTGGCATCTGGTCAGACCAGCGAAGGCCTGCTTCTCCATAGCCAAGGCCAAGTGTCATGTCCCAGGAGCCCTCCCTGTCAGAGGCACCCACTTACGAGATGGCTTCCACCATGGCAAGCCCCATGAGGATGGAGCAGACAGCATGGTCCTCCCGGTAGTCAGGAAGTCCACAGATGCAGTAGTAACAGTCGCCCAGGATCTTGATCCGCAGCTGGTGGTATTTCTGAAAGGTCAGGGCATGTGTGTGCTCCCAGTCCCTCCTGGGCATGGAGGAGTGGCAAGGAAGGCAAAGGAAGGACCTGTGGGGGATTCACTGAGCCAGGGATGACCAAGGGCAGTCGGTGTGGTGGGTACTTACAGCAGCCAGCTTGTCAAAGCGGGCAAAGAGCTCATTGAGCAACTTCACAAGCTCCTGGGCACTGCATGCAGATGACAGCTGGGTGAAGCCCACGATGTCTGCAAAGAGGATGCTGCAGGAGAGGGGACCCCAGGCAGTGAGGCCCCAGATGCCCAGCCAACTTCACTGCCAGCTCCTGCCAACTCCAGGGCGGCCAGGCTGACAGTGGAAGGAGGTCTTGCTCACCCCAGCACAGGGAGACTTTGGTGCTTCCAGGCAAATTCAGGACTCTAATGTTGCAACTTATCCTCGCTAAAGTTCCCTCTGCGTGCCTCCCTCTCCAGTTGGACCTGGGGACCACCCCTCAACTGGTCAAACCCTACCCCTGGCTGAACACATCCTTCATTTTAGAATCAGGAGTCATGGTTCCGTCCCCTCAGAGCTGCCCCTGAATGACCTCATAGGAACCCTTCCCTTCTCGAGTGACATTCATACAATGATGGAGTAAACAGGCTGCACAAGCATGTTTTAACTGGCGTCTGCCAGTTCATCTCCCCACAGGACCGAGAGGTTCCGTGGAGCTGCGGTGCACACGGTGGGATGGCCTAGCCTCTAGTCCCCAGGAAAATCAAACACACAGTACTCAGAAAATCCCAGGGGACACATTCCTCTGGCCGCTGTGCTGGGGTGGGCCTCAGCCAGCGCACCTGACGTTCTCATGTCGGTACATGTACATGGTGTTAAACTGCTGCTGGTCCTTCTGGCTCTCGTCTTTCTTCATGTCCTTCAACATCTCATCAGCTACGTGCTTGGGCAGGATGGAGAGCATAAGGTTTTCCTGGGAGGAGGACAGGGTTGGAGGGGACATTCAGTTTCTTCTGGAAAGAAACCCCCAATCCTGGTGAGAGAAGTTAGCCAGGAATGAAGGCCTCCCACAGAGGCCCCACAGACCACGCTGGGAAGTGGGGAGAAGAGGCAGCTTGCCCAAGAGGGCCCTGTGTCCCAGCACCGATGCAGTCAGAAATGCCACAAAGAAACCCAGCTCAGCATCATCCTCTTTCCACAAGTGCAGTCATTCCTGTGGCAGCCACTGTACTTGGTCCTAAGTCCCCTTCCTGTCACTCACCATGTTTCACAGAGCAATCACTCACAGAATTCAGATTCAACCTGACCTAAGATTGACAACAGGCAGCAAGAGTTCTACCTCAGGGAACTTAGGGTGTCACAGGGACACAGATCAGGACACCAGTGCAGTGCGGTATGATACTGTCATGACCAGAGGGGAGAGCTGTGTGGCACAGGAGGAGGTTGGGCACCATGGAGGTCATCCTGAAGTGAGCAGGGCCAAGTGTTGAGGATAAAGAGGGAGCTACATACTCAAAGGTACAGACACATAAGTGACACCAGGTTCAGGGACCTGCAAGCATTTCAGTGGAAACAGAAACACCTCAAGAGCTAGGTGTAGACCACGGGGCAGCAAACTGTGGTCTGTGGGCCAAAGCCGGCTGCTGCCTGTTTTCATAAAGTTGTATTGGCACCAGCCACACCCATTTATTTACATGTTGTCTCTGTCTGTTTTCATGCTCCAACAATAGAGCTGGGTAGTTGTGATGGAGACCATCTGGCCCACAAAGCCAAAAATATTTACTATCTTGCTCTTTCCAGAAGAAGTCTGTGGCTTGGGCATCCAGGTGGATGGTACCAGTCTCTGTAATACAGAACCAGGGAGGAGAAACCAATGTGAGGGGTAAGTCAGGAGTGTGGCTGAGGATTGCTATCTGAGGAGCCACTAGGTCTCAGGAGCTTGGGCCAAGCCAGCAAGTCTGGAAGCTATGGCTGGGTGAGTGGTCATAGGGAACCATGGACTAGACAGAGAAGGGAAAGAGAAGACACTGTTGTCAGGAGGCAGAGGTGGGAAGTCAGAGGAGTCAGAACAGCCACCCCTGCACACAGGGGAGGACAGTGATGATGGTGTCAGTGAAGGACTATGGAGTTAAGAGACAGCCTCAAGCTGAGGTTTTGCAGGATAAAGACTGCAAACAGACAAAGGGCAAGAGAACTGTGGCTAATGGTGAGGAAGTGGCTAAACCGAGGTGTGCAGGCCAGGCAGCAAAGTCTGGGAGAAGTTGAGGCTGCCATGAAGGGTCAGAGGCCATGAAGTAGCAGGCAGGAGGCAGTGCTGTAGTGAAGCAGCTCCTGGTGACAGATCAGAGTGCAGTCATGAGGTCAGTTGCTTAAAGGTGAGAAGTGAAGCAGGCAGCTCAGGGGTGGTGAAGTGGGAGGGTGTGGCTGAAAGAGGTGGGAATTGGGGCGTGGCTTTGGGGTATAGATCTGTATCCAGCAAGTGGAGACCCCTCTCTCTGCCTCCTGATGATATGAGCTGCTTCCCTCTGCCACACTCATCCTCCATGATGTTCTGCCTTATCTTGAGCCCTGAGGAATAGAGCCGGCCTTCTATGGACTAAGACCCCTGAAACTGTGAGCCCTCAAATAAACTTTTCCTCCTCTATAATGGTTCTGGTCAAGTCTTTTAGTCACAGCAGCAAAAAAAGCTGACTAAAACAGATGGCTAGGAGCTCTGGGTCCACAGTGTAGCTCCCTGGGTCCAGGCTGGCCAGAAAAACAAGAGCTAAAGTTCTTAATTTTACTCTTCCCCTATTTCCTCTACCATCGTTAAAAACCTCATGAATGGCATATTATGAGTCATGAAGGAGAAGCCAAAATAGCCCCATTGCACCCTGCCTGGCACCACCTGAGCCTGGGAAGCAGCAGCAGAGCCTCCTGGGACCACACTGCTCAAGAAGAGCAAGTGTGTAAATCTCTGGCAACAGGCTCTTGGCACCCCAATCCTCTGCCAGTGGGGTGGGAGCAGAGGAGATCTAATGCACAGGGACGGGTGGGACCCTCTTGGGAGACCTGAGGTCTTCTCCTGGGATCTAACAAAGCAGGCACCAGGGAGAAGGCTCTTGGTTTGAGGAAAAGATGAACCTCTGGGAAGGTTCTCAAGACAAGCCAGAGCCCAGGCCCTGCCAGCTTATGAGGGCAGCCAAGGGTGAGAGCTCAGCAGCGCGTGCTGGGCTGGGTTTCTGAAGCCAGCTGTCTGGGGTCCCAGCCCACAGGAAGCATGCTGCGTGGCACACATGAGGCTCACAAGGACAGGCACAGGTGGAGTTAGGAGCACATTCCCTGGGCTCTATGCCTGCCAACACTCCCTGTGTGACACCGGGCAAGTCACCAACTCTCCTGTGGCTTGTTTCCTCAGTGGCAAAACAGGACTAGGTAACTCATTACTGAAAAGCGTGACACCCAGGAAGTGCTCACTGTACCTCGGCCTTTCTCATGTCACTTGATCAAAGTGTGACTGAGGATGTCAAGATGGCGGGTGTCTCACAGAGAGGCCTCACCCCCACATGATCACACAGGGAACTGCTGAGGTAAGAAAGGCACAGAGGTGTGAGGAGTGTGGTGGCCCACCAGGCTGAGCAGGGAGGGCATGTGGAACACAGGTCTTAGAAGGGCTCTGCCATCTTCCCAGCCACCTGTGTGCTGCAACCCCAGAAGCCAGGGCCCTTGTGGTCAGGCCTTCCCTCCCTCTCTCTCAGAGCCCTGTCCCTCCAGTCGAGCCCCTCTGGGCTCCCTGTAGAAGCTCAGGGATACCAGAGTCCATCCAATCTGGTCCTGGGAGGAGCTACACGCCCTGACCACAGTCCGGATTCCCCTCTACACACTGCCAGGCCTCCTCAGGGGTGGCCCACTGGGTCTGGGCTCCAGGACTGTCAACTAATTGAGAATAAAAGGCAGGAGCACAAAATCAGGGCAGCCCTGGAGCCCAAACACAAGTGCCTGGGAAAGTCCACACAAGTGACAGGCTGTGAGCTTCTCTCTAGGGTGGGATGATGGGAACTTTAACTTTTGCATGATATATTTCCATAATAATTTTCAAGAGCAATATCTGAGTTCTGAAGGTTAAGAGGGTAAATGAATCTTACAGACATAAGACAGAAGCTGAGGCTGTGACTTAAGGCCATCAATTTACTTCTGTGGTTACGGAAACCTCTCAGTCAACCTCAGAAGGTTAAGCACAAACAGTCCACCTTAAGTCATTCTGATAACAAGATGGGTTTTAATAAGAAGCAGGCACACCCAGGGGACAGGACAAATGGAAATAGACAGGTGAGAAATGGGTGCAGCAGGTGGCTGTGGGTGTAGGGGCAGGAAAGGATGTCAAGTAGGTGGAGATCAGAGGGAGGGAAGAGACCAAGTGGCAGCAAGGAGCTGGGATTCCTTTTTCTTTATTTTCTGAGGTATTGGGGATAGAGCCCAGGCCATGCACACGAGGCCAGTGCTCTACCTCTGCACTCCACTCCCTCCCCACCACGGGGATCCTGTGACAGCCTCTAATCAGGCCTCCCTGGCACTAGGCCTGTTGCTCCTCTCCTGCAATCCACTTTCAACCTGGCATCTGAACGTCCTCTGTGCCCCGTGACCCCTGTGCACAGCTCCCTCCCTGGCTCCCACTGCTGCTTCTCCAGGAGCCCTGTCCTGGCTCCTGGCCTCCCATGGCCCACTGCTTTCCCCAGCAGCCCCTTGGTGTAGACAAACCACTCAGCTTTTCTCTGCACCTCTCCTGGTCTTGCTCTGCTTCTGACATCATTTTGTTTGTTTTTTCAGTGCTGGGGATTGAACCCAGGGCCACTTTACCACTGAGCTACATCCCAGCCTCTTTTATGTTTTATTCTTAGGGTCTTGCTAAGTTGCCCAGGCTGGCCTCAAACTTGAGATCCTCCTGCCTCAGCCACACTGGGATTATAGATATGTGTCACCACACCTCACTCTGACACTCCTCTCTCTGGAACACCCCTCCCAACCCACGCCTTTCAACTCCTCAGCACATGCCACCTCTCCAGAAAGCCCCTGGCCCCAACCCAGATGCACCTGTTCCTTCCTCCTCCTTTATACCCACTTTGTTGTATCTTTCGGCTGGTGCTAGACCTTGTCTGCCCATATATTTCAGAGTCTGAACCTGTTCCTAATCTTAGCCCTTCTGAAGGGTGTGTGATATTAGCTGCAGATCTTCTAGAAAAACATGCTGACACAGGTAGAGGATCCCTGATAACCATTCTTGGGGCCTATGTTAAAGACTCCCAAACCCTATCACCTGTGTTCCTGGGGAAGGAAGGAGGCTGGGGTATGCTTGCTCATGGGGCCCACAGAGGTGTGCAGAGTGGAGGGGAGAGGGGTTACCCAGAGTGGCCCAGGATTGCTCTGGGGCCCAGAGCTAGTGAATGTGACTTGGGTCTCCCTGGAATAGAGGCAGAGCCTGCTTTCCCCAAAATAGTAGTTAAATGCTATATGTTTCAGGAATCACAAGAATGTTCTAAGCCTTTGACCCATTAATGGCTCTTCTGGGAATTTATCCAGAGGAAATAATCAAAAAGAAGTAAAAAGAAATATGCACGAGGAGGTCCGCACTGCGGCATGACAACGCTCCTGGGAAGAACCGGGCAGCCCAAGTGCTCAGTAGGTGGCCGAGCAAATGGTGGCACACCTTCTGGACATGAGATTGTACAGCCTTAAAAATAATCATCACGGTCCTTTTCACCAAGATGGTGCCAAAAGCAAAGAAGCAGCTCCTGCCCTCCCGAAGCTGAAGCCAAAGCAAAGAAGCCAAGAAGGCAATGCTGGAAGGCGATCACAGCCACAAGGTGACCTGCCCAGACCTGCCCACCAGTGCCCTGGACGCCATGGCTCCCAGGTAACCTGAACACCCTCGGAAGAGCACCCTCAAGAGAAGCAAACTTGATCACTATGCTGTCATCAAGCTCCCCCTGACCCCGAGTCTGCCGTGAAGAAGACAGAAGACAGCACACACGTGTTCACTGTGAGGTCAAGGCCAAGAAGCACCAAATCAAATAGGATGCAAAGAAGTTCTATGACAGGGGTGGGCCCAGGTCTGATGGAGAGAAGAAGGTATGTTCACCTGGTTCCTGATTGTGATGTTTTGGGTACTGCCAACAAAATTGGTATCATCTAAACTGAACCCAGATGGCTAATTCTAAATATAAAAAAAATCGGCCAGGCACGGTGGCACACGCCTGTAATCCAAGCAATTTGGGAGGCTGAGTCATGAGGATTGCGAGTTCAAAGCCAGCCTCAGCAACTTAGCGAGGCCCTAAGCAACTCAGTGAGACCCTGTCTCTAAATAAAATACAAAATAGGGCTGGGGATGTGGCTCAGTGGCCGAGTGTCCCTGAGTTCAATCCCTGGTTCCAAAAAAAATATATATATATATATACAATCATGATGAAAACCAT
This sequence comes from Glaucomys volans, assembly GCA_020662805.1. Lineage (NCBI taxonomy): Eukaryota > Metazoa > Chordata > Mammalia > Rodentia > Sciuridae > Glaucomys > Glaucomys volans. The sequence goes on along the minus strand of JAJEJO010000711.1, from coordinate 271,288 downwards.
TATAATAAGGAAATGATAAGAGAGAAGAGCAGGACAAAAGATGGATTGTATTCTGTGAAGATGGGCTAGGGTGGTGGTGATTGTTCTTTTTAAATAATTTTTAAACTGGAAATAAACACAAAACTTCCTGTTGCCTCCAGCTGTGATCCTAACCCTAACCTCAGCTTCTCTGTAACTGCCACAATCTTCCTAGGGAGATCTTCAGGGTCCTTGTGTTGGATCCAGTCTTCCAAGTCGGTTTGGATATAATCTGAGAAAGGAGACCTATGGCCAGTTAGGAAGCAAGGGGACCCATAGCCCACAGCCAGGATGGGGAAGGGGAAGCAATGGCCTCTTAAGGAGCCAAATGACAGAATAATCACCCTGGTCTGGCTTCTTTCTGTAGTTCTCATGAAACAGCAACTCCATGCAAATGGACACTACTGACCAATAATCAAAACTGTCCCCCTTCTTTGCTAAAACCTTTGCCTCTGCCTTATACTTTCATAATAATGCAATTCTGCCTCTATTTTGCAGGTGACTGAACAGGCAGAGGAGATGTTATTCCAGGTTCCAAAGTTAGTGGCAGATCCATGACTCAAATCCATGACTCTGAATCCTGGAATAGGTGAGTTTGTGAGTTTGTGAGTGTGTGTGTGTGTGTGTGTGCGCACTTTTCACACCAGTGGATAATATTTTGTCATGGATGTGAAGGTCCAGGAAGTGCCTAAGCCTTATCTAGTAAGGATCTCACAATGCTACTTGAGAAAATCTTATCAGGACTTTTTTTCTGGAGCTAAAGCCACTGGAAAATTCTATGGGCCCACAGTCCTTGATAGGTCTGGTCAGCTGCTTAGAGAGAGGATTGGCCCTGCTGAAGAGGACGGCTGACAGCAGACCACTGCACACTAGGGCTGCCATAGTCTCTGGGTAGCCACCCCTGAGCAGAGGCAAGGAAGACCAGGTGCTGCTCCAGAGGATTCCACAACCTAAGAAGAATGGCAGCCATCCGTCCTTCATCACCCATCCTCCCTGAACCTCTGCTCTTCCCTCCTCATAGGCTGAGAAAAGGACAGGCCATTCACAGTAGACTCCTGTAGCTGACAGCGACCTCTGCAAGTAACCAACACCACCAAACAAGCACAGCCTGAGGCACTGACCCCTCCCCAGGAGTCCTGGGCAGTGGCTCCACCTATACTCCCAATGCAGGAGGTGCAGGCAGAAGACAGAAAGTGCCAGGCTAGTCTGGGCAATTCAGCAAGTTCTTATGTCAAAATCTAAAAATGTGCGGATGTAGCTGGAGTGTTTGGATTTGCTCCCCAGTACTGCGGGAAAAAACAAAACTGAATTTAAAACTTTAATCTCATCTCTTTAAAATTCTTAGTAATTCTAATACTGAGAATTCAATGAATATCATTATTCCTATGTGTTAATTTTCACATATTAATATATTAAACATATATTCAGTAAATATGTCAATTGAATAATTATATATGTACTGAATAATGATATTTGTCATTAGGTGGAATTTTTTGACCAATTTCAGATTTTTCCATCTTGTCTCTCCTTTATGAAAATTACTCATATACCCCGGGAGGCCACCTCTCCCAGAACGGTGCTTTTTAAGGTTCGCAGGGCCCTTTTAAAGTGTCGGCATGTACGAGCTTCACTCTTAGACTATGACTTTCGGAGGGCAGGAGTTTTCCAGAGAACTGGACTGTGGAAAAATGGTATTTCCTTAAGGTGAAGCTAATCTTATCTAATGGTCCAGACCAAGAGAGGGCAGATCTGCTGGAGGCTGAGGGGACTGATGTGGAGATAGTAAGGGTTAACTCCAAATGCAGCTTTGCTGAAGAGACAAAGCATCTTAGAAATTAAAAAATCTTGTCAGAGAAGAGGTATGGCCTCATTCATGATCCAAGGCAGAGCTGAGTTCACTGACCTGGGGTTAGGCTGCTAGATCCCTGTCAAGTGTTAGGAAAGCGCTTCACCCTCTGGACTTCGTAGCTCATCTATATAATGCATGACCTCTTAGACCTCTTTTTTTGTTCAAAGTGTAAAATGTTCTAGAAGGAAAACTTTTCAGAAGACACAGAGGATGAATTTATAAAATATGAGGATGGCATGTCACTAGGACAGCTGGTTAACACAGATTTTACTCCAAGTGATCTGGTGAATCGTACAGGATGGCATTCAAGAGGGATAAATTAATCTCTACTTGAGTCCCCAAGCCAGTGGTAGGAGAAAAGAATGAGGGAGGCAAGGTATATCAGTATTGGAGGGAAAAAGTCTACCCTATGAGATGCCATTAGATGTAAAATGAATTCACAACATAAAACAGTTACCTAAACTAGCCCCTTGGTCCTGAGCTGGGCAGACAGAAAGTAAAGGCCCTGAACTTACTCCAACAGGTGAGGTCTTCAGGCCCAGGCACCTGCTATTCCATTCAGAAGATGAGCACATAGGCCTTCACCAAGGAGGGCCAGGCAGTAAGGGAGCCTGAGTCTGGACATGCGATGGGGTGCTGAGGGGTGGGATCTGCCTGGAGAAGAGAGCACTCTGCTTTCAATTTTTCTCCATTTAGAATGATGGTGGCTGTGGGCTTAGCATAGATGGCCTTCACAATGTTAAAGAATGTCCCCACTATCCCTATTTTTTTCTAGTGTTTTGCGCATGAGGGGGTGCTGTATTTTATCAAATGCTTTTTCGGCATCTATTGAAATAATCATGTGGTTGTTAACTTTAAGTCTGTTGATGTGGTGAATTACATTTATTGATTTCTGAATGTTGAACCAACCTTGCATCCCTGGAATGAAACCCACTTGATTATGGTGCTCTGTCTTTTTAATATGCTTTTGTATGCGATTTGCTAAAATTTTGTTAAGAATTTTTGCATCTATGTTCATTAGGGATATTGGTCTGAAATTTTCTTTTCTTGATGTGTCTTTGTCTGATTTGGGTATCAGGGTGACATTGGCTTCACAGAATGAGTTTGGAAGGGTTCCCTCCTCCTCTATTTCATGGAATATTTTGAGGAGTATTGGAATGAGCTCTTCTTTGAAGGTCTTGTAGAACTCAGCTGTGAATCCATCTGGTCCTGGACTTTTCTTTGTCGGTAGGCTTTTGATGACTTCTCAAGGCAGGGATGCCCTCTTTCACCACTTCTATTCAACTTTGTCCTTGAAACTCTAGCCAGAGCAATTAGACAGACCAAAGAAATTAAAGGGATACAAATAGGAAAAGAAGAGCTCAAACTATTCCCTTTTGCTGATGACATGATTCTGTATTTAGAGGAGCCGAAAAATTCCACCAGAAAACTTCAGGAACTCATAAATGAATTCAGTAAAGTAGCAGTATATAAAATCTAATGCATTTTTATTCATAAGTGATGCATCCTCTGAGAGAGAAATTAGGAAAACTATACCATTCACAATAGCCTAAAAAAAAAAATAAAATATTTGGGAATCAATCTAACAAAAGAGGTGAAAGATCTCTACAATGAGAACTACAGAACATTAAAGAAAGAAATTAAAGAAAATCTTAGAAGATGGAAAGATCTCCCATGTTCTTGGTTAGGCAGAATTAGTATCATCAAAATGGCCATACTACCAAAAGCACTATGCAAATTCAATGCAATTCCAATTAAAATCCCAATAACAGACCTCATAGAAATAGAGCAAGCAATCATGAAATTCATTTAGAGGAATAAGAGACCCAGAATAGCTTAAGAAATTCTTAGCAAGAAGAGCGAAGCAGGAGGTATCACAATACCAGACCTTCAACTATACTACAAAGCAAGAATAACAAAAACGGCATGGTATTGGCACCAAAATAGGCAGGTAAATCAATGGTACAGAATAGAGGACACAGAGACAAACCCACATAAATACAGTTTTCTCATACTAGACAAAGACACCAAAAATATACAATGGAGAAAAGATAGCCTCTTCAACAAATGGTGCTGGGAAAACTGGAAATCCATATGCAGCAAAATGAAACTAAACCCCTATCTCTCACCCTGCACAAAACTCAACTCAAAATGGATCAAGGACCTAGGAATTAGACCAGAGACCCTGTACCTAATAGAAGAAAAAGTAGGTCCAAATCTTCATCGTATCAGCCTAGGACCAGACTTCCTTAACATAACTCCCAAAGCACAAGAAATAAAAGCAGGAATCAATAATTGGGATAGATTCAAACTGAAAAGCTTTTTCTCAGCAAAGGAAACAATCAGCAATGTGAAGAGAGAGCCTAGAGAATGGGAGAAAATCTTTGCCACACACATTTCAATAGAGCACTAATCTCCAGAATATATAAAGAACTCAAAAAACTTTATACCAAGAATACAAATAACCCAATCAATAAATGGGCTAAGGAAATGAGCAGACACTTCACAGAAGAGGATCTACAAGCAATCAACAGGTATATGAAAAAATGTTCAACGTCTCTAGTAATAAGAGAAATGCAAATCAAAACTACCCTAAGATCTCATCTCACCCCAATTGGAATGTCTATTATCAAGAATACAAGCAACAATAGGTGTTGACGAGGATGTGGGGAAAAAGGTACACTCATACATTGCTGGTGGGGTTGCAAATTGGTGCAGCCATTCTGGAAAGCAGTATGGAGATTCCTTGGAAAACTCGGAATAGAACCACCATTTGATTCAGCTATCCCACTCCTTGGCCTATACCCAAAGGACTTAAAATCAGTATACTACAGTGATGTAACCACATCAATGTTTATAGCAGCCCAATTCACTATAGCTAGATTGTGGAACCAACCTAGATGCCCTTCAATAGATGAATGGATAAAGAAACTGTGGTATATATACACAATGGAATATTATTCAGCCATAAAGAATAATAAAATTATGACATTTGCAGGTAAATGGATGGAACTGGAGAAGATCATGCTAAGTGAAATAAGTCAATCCCAAAAAACCAAAGGCCAAGTGATTTCTCTTATAAGTGGTTGATGACACATGGAGGGGCATGGGGAGGCATGGGAAGAATGGAGAAGGGATGGATTGTATAGAGGAAAATGAGGGGTGGGTAAGGGGCAGGGAAGGAAAGAGAGTGAGACAAACATCTATACCCTGTGTATACGTATAAATATGCAAGTTGTATGATTCTACTTTGTGTATAACCAGAAAAATAATAGTTGTACTCCAGTTGTGTACAATGAACTAAAATTTAAAAATTTTTAAAAATCACACACACACACACAAAAAAGAAGAGAGTGCTCTGTAACATACGGATCATGCAGCAGTCTTGGCCTCAAGGCTGAGGAAAGCTGTGTGTGGAAAAGGGATGAGACTAGCTTTGGAGGCCTCATGAGAGGAGGTCAATGAGCAAAGGCTGCCGGGAACAGACCGGTGTTTTCAGAAGGGGAAGGATTTTCAGTCAAAGAACACGCTGGCCTGAGACATGGTGACCTCTCATCCCTGGACACTGGGTGAGGAGGCGACAGGAGGGAGGGTGGGATGGAAGGTGGCCAGTGGAGGGGGATCCAGTCACACTCCAGGAGCAGAGGCTTGAGGTACTTAGAGGGGGCTCTGCACAGAGGGAGGCCTTCTCAGTCCCCCCGAGCCCTGCAGTGCCTGATGTTACCCTAAAATACAGTATGGTAACCAAGTCAAGCCCTGCCCCTCTCTGGGAGAACAAAAGCACCACCCAGGTCTGGTGGGAGACCATAAGCACCCACAAGTGATGTGCAGCCCTGGGGTAGAGGGCTGGTAGGGTGATCCTGGTCCCTGGGAGAAGAGGCCATAGTGGCCCAGGACCTCCTAGACCTGGATCCCCTCAGCGAGCTGCTCAGGTGAGCTGTGAGCCCCTGCCAGAGGGTCTATCAGCATGGCCTCTGCCAGGCTGTGAGAAACGACCAGTCAAGTCCCTTCATCTCAGCAGTGACTCATGCCAGGCTTCACCCTGTGCTAGCTCAGGACTGAGATGGAGGAAGGAGGCCAGCACTGCTCCCAGGGTCCTGGTACTGTTACCACTGATGCTCTGATGAGGCACACAGGAGTTAATTACAGCAAGGCAGCCAGGAGGGATTGGGATAAATGAACTTGGCTGGTGAGAAGCCAGGTGACTGCAACATCCTTGTAAGAGAGGGGGAGAGATGTAAGTGGAAAAAGAGACCATCGCAGTCCAGGTGGCTGGGTGTCCATGCATGTGGGCACAGTGCCTGCATGTGGTGTGTGTGAAGCCTTCTTGTCTGAAGGCTGAGTGACCGAGCACATACCCACGTGCATCCCGTGTGTGGTGTGTGCTTCTGAACAAACGCACATCACTGTGGACCATTTCAGGCTGTGAGCAAACATACAACTGTTCAGGAAATCTGCCTGTCCTGGTCCTGTTCCCAATTAATCCAGCTTCTTGGAGCTTTCAGGCCATTTGGAAGGTAAAAGATCACTGCACCCTCCAGGTGCTCATCCTGCTCTGACTACCTAAGCAGAGGGGGCCACGGGAAACAGGAAATGAAGAGCCGGAGGAACAGGCCTGTAGCTGGAAGGGCTCAGAGCCCAGGTAACTCCCCCCGCCCTGTGAAAGAACGAAGGACCACAATGGGTGAAATCTGGAAACTCCAGTGCCACCACCAAAAGATGCCTCTCTCAAAAGATGTGATAACAATCTAGTCACTCAAAGAACAGTCATTGGTCATCTATGCAATCCCTGAGGTAAGGGCAGGGAAGGTCAAAGATAAATAGTACCTCAAAGAGCAACAGGGATAGGCATGGTGGTCCAGTCACATGTGGATATGACTGGTCTCCCAGGGCAGGAGTGCTTCACCCTCTGCAGTGCTGAGCATGTGCTGGTCATTGGCCTGGACTCCTAAGCAGTCTTCAGTGGCAGAGCCACTGTGCAGGCCAAGGTGACTACAGTCTCAGGAGACAGCCTGTTGGGCCCAAAGATAGCCATGTGTGGTACCTGCAGCCCGTGCCAAAAGTATCTGGCACAGAGCAGGTGCTCCACAGAGGTTTGGTAAGTTAATGAGCTGTCAACTAGGAGACATGGCCCAAGGGGCAAGCCGTCGCCCTTTAGAGTGGCACTAAGAGAACTTTCTGCAGTCATGGAAATGAGGTTTCTGTGCTTCCAAGATGGTAGCCACCAGCCACATGCAGTTACTGAGTGCCTGGAATATGGCCAGTAAAACTGAGGGACTGGCCAGGTGCGGTGGTGCACGCCTGTAATCCCAGCGGCTCAGCAGGCTGAAGCAGGAGGATTGCAAGTTCAAAGTCAGCCTCAGCAAAAAGTGAGGTGCTAAGCAACTCAGAGAGACCTTTATTTAAGCAACTTTAAACAAAATACATAACAGGGCTGGGGATGTTGCTCAGTGGTCTAGTGCCCCTGAGTTCAATCCCTGGTACCCCCCCCAAAAAAAATCCCCACAAAGCTGAAGGTCTGACTTGTAATTTTAATTAATTTAAACAACTACATATGGCTAGTGGCTACCATACTGGACAATGCAGCTCCAGAAAACTGTAGCAGCCAAGGAAAATCATGTGCCAACTCTGAGAGGCAGGGAGCAGCTGCCTGGAGCCTGTGCTGAGAAGGGTGCTAAGGGCACACCTGTGAGTGGCAGGAGAGAGTGCTTGCCATGTCTGCCATGAAGGCACACACTACCTGTGGTCACTGACCCAGAAAAAGCGTCTCGGTGCCATCCTTGGGCATGAAGGCCCAAGCAAATTAAGCAGACGAGAGTTTCCACCTGTGCTGGGTGAGTGATGGTTTGGCCTCACTCCTTTTGCCACCAGCTAATGAAGAAGCAAACCCTGCCAGTGCGGGATCCCACCTTCCGTTACTCACTATGCCCTCACTGCCCTCCAGCCCAGGCCCCAGAGAAGTTTCTGACTGGTCTTCTCACACCAGTCCCTTCCACACTGGGAACGAACAATAGTCCCCAGGGAGGGTGTGTCCATCAGGGCCCTGTTCTCCATCACCCACCACCTACACACACACCGCAGCAAAGCTCATGCACCCCCACTTCTGCCCTATCACTGGATCGAGACTCCTCTGGGCACACCACATATTTGCCAGTTCCCCTCCCTTTTCTCAAAAAGCCTCCAGAGAATCTACAGCCATCTGCTTCTTTAAATCCAACTCCAAACACTTGGCAGAGTCTCCAGGGCAGGCCCACCGACCCCTTCCTTCCTCCACCTTCCCCACCCTTTCTCCTTCACTCTGCGCCATCAGCTTTATTTTTGTGTTCGCTGGCTTCTTTTTCTGGTGTATATTTAACAGGGTCACATGGTTGTGTTTTCCCCAGGTATGGCCCAGCCTGATCTTCTGGGTTCTTTCGTCTCACAACGCTTTTGTCAAATTGGGTACATACTATATTCTGAACCGGGCAGGCCAGGATACGAGGTGGACCCTGGTTGACACACAGTCGCTGCAGAGGCCAGAATCTCTCTTCCCTCTTCCCTTCCCTTCAGCAGCTTCTGCTATAGCCCTGAGTGGCTCTGGGGCAGAGGAACAGGCAGAGGCAGCCCTGAAACTCGCCCATGGTGCCTGGTAGCAAAGCACCTGTCCCGTCACCCTCAGGTAGAAGCTGACTCCACAGAGCTCCCAGCACACACAGGCACTGTCCATGTCCTCACCCTGGCACCGCCCACGCACAGGTCCACACATGAGGGCCCAGAGCCAGGAACCTGCCAGGCATGGGGTTAACACAGGGCGCCCCACCTGCAGGTCCCGCAGGCCTCTCCATCTCAGCAAAGCCACCCAACCTGCACCCCAGCAGAAGCCTGCACCTCCCACCACCCTCCCCGCCTCCGTGAACGGCAGCTCTGCCTTCAAGTTTAAATCGTCAGTGCCATGGTGACCCCTCACTTGCCAATCTCCCGTCCACCCAGCAGTTCAGTCCCATTGGCTCTGCCATCAGAGACTTCCAGAAGACCCACCCCCATTGCTGTGTCACCTGTTCTGACCCAAACCAGTGTCACCTCTCATTAGAATTATGCCATGGCTGCTCACCGATCTCCTGGCTTCCACTGCTCCCTCACTCCACCAGCAGCCACGCTGAGCCATTTAAAACCGAAGACCCTCCCATGGCTGCTGTCTCCTTCAGGGAAGAGCCAAGGCCCTTAGGGAGCCCCAGGATCTGCCCACCTCACCTCTCCGCCTCGCCTCCTGCCTTCTTCCCCCTCACTCCTGCTCCAGGTCCAGCGGCCTCCCTGGGGTCCTGCAGACAAACTCAGAGCGCGTCACTCACTGCCCCTCCCACAACCGCGGCTCAAGTCCTCCCTGCCTTCAGCTCCCTGCTCCAATCACTGTGGAAAGCTTTGCAGGGCCACAGATGGCCAACTGCGACCTCCGCCACCCAGGCTCCCCCTAAGCTCTGCCCCTCACCTTGCAGAGCACACGTGTCCATTTCGTGTCTGCCACCTCCACCGAGGCTGTTCTGCTCACGGCTGTGAAATACTCGTGGTGTGAATGCTCCCTTACAGACCGCCTGACCATCCTACTCTGCTCCCATTTCACAGACAAATGGGGTTCAGAGGGCATAAGTGACTGGCCCAAGGTCATGCGTTAAGTGGCCTAGCTAGGAGCCTATGTTGCCAGACACTGCCACTTTCAATGGCGGGCAGTCAAAAACCCAAGTTATTATGTAGAATGGGCAAATAAAGTTTTGTTTTGTTTTGTTTTAGTACTAGGGATTGAACCAGGGGCACTTTACCCCTGAGTTACACCTTCAGTTCTTTTTATTTTTTATTTTGAGACAGGGTCTCATTGAGTTGCTGATGCTGGCCTAAAACCTCCTGCCTCAGCCTCCTGAGTCACTGGGATTACAGGTATACATCACCATTCCCAACAGGGCAGTTTTTGTATTAGAAAACTGTAAAACTCTGGGCAGATCAAAAAGAACAAACACCCATGGGCCCAAGGGCAACTTAACTGATTCTCCTAGTTAACAGATCTTCCAAACAGAGCCTCTCCAGGAGGAAGTGCAGGCTATTAAATGACTTAACCTCATTATTAAATGAGATAATCCAGTCAAAATGAAGATTGGGGCCTGACACAAAGTAGGTGTTCAGTTAACTACCTGCATTACCAAATGAACTCCACTCTCACAGCAGGTAAGGGCAGGGACACACCACAGCAGCAGCCACAGCAGCCATGGATCCGACTCCACAACTGCTGGGGAAACTCTGGGGCTGGAGGGTCTGGCAAGGGCTCCGAACCAAGGGAGCCCCAAGCTCAGGAGGCACACAGCCCATGCACCAGCCACCAGCATGCCATCATTACCACTGCCACCAGGAGCCACCACATCTTCAGGACAACCTGCTCTCTATGGGCTCGGCACCTGCATTATCTAAAATGTGCATGTGATTTGGTAGATCCTGCAATATCGGTATGAAGAATCTCCTGTGAAATCCAAGAGGTGGGAAGAGGAACCAGCTGAAGCCGATCTCTACCTCATCCGTGGGGAGGGCACCTTCTGGCTCTTCCTGCACCAAGAGCCATTCAAGGCTGAAATCAAAGCTAAGGACAGTGGACATGTTCAGGAGTGGTCCCGTGAAGAAGCTAAGGTCACAGGCATATTTCAAGACTAATGCCACAAGAGGGTCTCTGGCTCCCATCAGGCAGGTGATGGGTTGACCTACCGCCTCTGATGCTGGTGACATTAGGACACTGCCACAGTGAGGAAGAGGCAGGGCTTCGGAGAGATGAAGCACACTCCTTCCTCGCTACACCAACCCCTCCTCTCCTGGCTCTCAGTGGTTCCCCACAGAGGCAGGTCCCCGTCCCCCATCACCACTGCCAGGTCAACAGCAGACACTTGGGGGCTGGCACCAAGCATAACCCCAGGACAAAAGGGAACGGGCCTCTGTCTTACCGACTCCTCTCTCCCCACCAACCTCCTGTAAGAACAGGGATCAAGGCTGCAGCTGCTCTACGGACACCCACTGGACACTGTGTCCTCAGAGACAAAGGTCATGAGGGGAACAGTGAAGCCTGGGCAAAGGTCAGAGAGGCGGCAGACAGACTAGCAGCAGAAGCCGAGCTGACGAAGCAGCAGTGTTCCAGGGCTCAAGGCAGGGCTCCCAGGAGAGAAGCCTGACGCTCATGGCAAATGGGCAGCTCTCCCTTGGCCTGCTCAAGGTCACCCGCCCAGGAAAACACCAGGGCTCAAGGCAGCATCCGAGTCACAGGTGATCCTGGAGCCAGGTGAAAGCAGAGGGGAGAGCAGGGCAGCTGCCTGTCCCTGCTCATCCCCATAGGAGCCAGACAGAAATCCAACCAGTCCCCTGGTTGTGTCCCCTTCCACTGTGTTCCCCAGAGTGCCACGGATGACAATGGCGGATGGCACAGTCAGCCCTGGGCTCTCCTTGCAGGTGTCTGGGCGGAGGGAACTGAGGGCAGTGCTACCCTCTCGGCAGGAGGACGAAGTGCAGAGGAGGCTTACTTAAGAGGGCGTGACCTGCAGGAGGTCCAGGCCTGCCTCGACCACCACCCTTGTCACCCTCCGTCTCCCTGCATCCCCCTCCATCCCCCAAGCACACCCTACTGCCTGGGGAGTGATTCTGAGTGTGGAATTCAGAGAGGCTCTGCAGCTGGTATCTGGTAACAGGTGTGTTGGGCACATTTTCTGGATGCCTGCTGTTGCCAGGAGGCAGTTGGGGTGCTAAGTAACACTCAAGGTCCCAACCAAGCCCTGCTATGAGGTCACATGGGAATCACAACAAACAACTCCAGTTCTTTCCTCTGGGCCTCGGTTCTACCCTAAGATGCCCATGGAGACAGGAGGAGACTGGAGAGAGGCCTAAAGTCTACCTGAGCCGCCCCATTCCACAGGGAAACACCACCAGACTGCCCACAGCCAGATCTGTGTCTCTGAGATGCAAAGAGAGCCCCTCTGCATTCCAGGGCCACACTCAGAGAGTGTCACACCCACAAGGCCTGAGTGGGCCAAGCCCCTGCTCTATAGAGGAGGCTTGGGCCGGGTTGGGGGTGCAATGTGGCAAAGTTGCAGGGTTCCAGACACCTCTTGCCACCCATAGCTATCTGTCTTGACCTACCTGTTGAGACATGTCTGCCCTGGTGAAGAGGCAGCGGGGACAACTGTGTGCAAGGAACTGGGCTGCCTCATCCCTGTGGGGGCGGGTGTGGGGGTGGGGGGCATGGCTGTATGCCCCACCATCACAAGAAGTTGGTCCTCTCCCTGAGGAAAGAACAGTGTCCCTGAGGCAGCAACAGAGGCCAGAGCCACAGAACCCTGGGCAGGAATCCCACGCCCAGCTCGTCCTCCACTTCATCTTATGGCAAAGGAGGAGGCTGAGGTCCAGAGGAGACGAGGGCCTACAGAGGCTACACAGGTGCGTCCTCCACAATAAAGTAAGCCACGAACCCCGAACACTGAAATGGCCTGTGGGCATCGGCCTCAACTGTTCCTAAACCGGCCGCGTCCGAACAGCTGTGTCTCCCCCACCAGGGCTTCCGCAGGCCTTTCCCAAAGTGCTTTCCCATCTATTATCTCCTGGTCACTCTCACCATGGGCTTTGATAAGAGGAAAGTGAAACAGGATTTTGTGACCTCCATTACTGGCCTGCACTCAGGTCCCAAGGCGTGCTGTTGGATGCTCCAGGGATGTTAAATCAGGCTGCTCATAACACCATTCACGTCAGCCTGATGCCTGGGGAGGGAGCGACCTCTGTTCCCACTGGAACAGCGGAGCCGGGCGCAGTCCCAGCCAGCTCCCTTCGACTGCCCCGTGCCTCTTCAGCCAGCACACCCCCGGGGCTGGAGCCACATCACAGCAGCTAAGAGCACCACAGGCTTCATGGTTTTCAGACACTTCTGCCTTTTTCCTTCATGTGATTCCCAGACAACTCCATGCCAACGGGTTTTTGTTTGCTTGTTTGTACTAGGGAAGAACCCGGGGGCATGCTTTTTAATCTGTTTTTCAGAAAACTAAACTGAAGATAGGGAAACAGAGTACCCACGTCACACAGTCTGGAGAAGGTGGGAAAATCAGAGCTTACTGTCCCCCAGAAACACTGGCAGAAGCATTAGATACAAATCCCATATCCCAGTTTGCCAGTGGGTCTTCCCACCCACTCTGGCGCAGACTCCAGTGCAGGTCACAGAGAGAGGAGGCTCAGGGCTGTGGCAGTGTGTGACGATTCCTGTCTGCTGTCTTCAAAGGAAAGGACTGCCCCAGGGCATCAAGGGCTCCCAAAGCAAAGCAGTAGCTTCTAGATAAACAAGGAAATTTTAAGCACCTAAGTGCACTCTCATTCATTGCCAGGAGGAATATAAATCGTTTAACCCTGTGTATGGGACACTCTGCGGTATTTATCAACATTAAAAGCGCACGGGGCTGGCCCCTCAAGGAGGTAACGCAGAGCTACCATAGGACCATCGGCTCCATTCCTGGGTGTGTTCCCCTGAGAAGGGAAAGCCGGGACTCCAGCAGATGCGGTACCCACGTTCACAGCAGCATATTCACCATGGACAAAAGGACAAACACAAAGAGAAGGCCAACGGATAAACAACTGGAACGTCCTGATGGATGAACAAACCGCAGTGTACACAGCGTCTGCGGGAGGAAGTTCTGACAACACGCCACAGCAAAGATGAGCCAGGCGGGGACGGTGGACACATGAAGCCCTCACAGGAAATCCCTAGAGCTGGGCACATCCAGACACAGGCAGCAGAACGGGGGTCGCCAGGGCCTGCGAGGATGAGGAACTACTGCCTAATGGGCAGTTTCTGTTCGGGATGATGAAAGAGTTCCGAACGGACAGGGGTGAGGGCTCCCGGCACCAAGCATCTGCTTAATGCACTCACTTAAAAATGGCTAAAATGGCAAATGGTGTACTCTGTGTATTTTACCACGATTAATACATATACATATGGTTTTGTAAATGCACGAGCCCTGTGATGCAGCAGTTCCATTCCCAGGTTCTCGTCCCTCAGACACACTTGCACAAGCATGACCTGGTGTCCCTGATGAGGATATTTAGTATAGTGATGTTTGCAGTAGCAAAAGGTTGGAATTAACCTAAATGTCTTCCCAGATGATCCCAGAGAAATAAATTCCATTATATCTACAGAATAGAATGTGACATAGTCAGGAAGAAGGACAAAAAAGCTCTCCGAGGATAGCAGGCAAAGAGATCCAGGGCCAAAGAGTGATAGGCTACCATGGTGTGTGTGTGTGTGTGTGTGTGTGTGTGTGTGTGTGTGCGCGCGCGCTTTCTACATACACTCATTTGGAAGTAAGTGGAATACCTGTATGATGCATATAATTATCTCTAAAACAAAAAAACATAATAGTGCTTGCCTGATGGATGGCCATCTGGAAGGTTAAGGGCAGTGGGAAGGGATGGCTGACTTTTTTCTAGTATACTCTTTCTCATATCTTCATAATGTTTTACCTTGCACATTTTTAACAATTTTAAAATAGTATCTTTTGCTTCTTGCTCTTACAGAGGAGCTTATACCAGACTGACCACTTCATCCAAGAACAACTTTAAAATTTGGATAAAATACAAAAAACAAAAACAAAAACAAAAACAAAACCCAAACCCTAGGTCTTCAACAGCAATAGGAAACAACTAGAGGGAAGAGGAACACATTTAGGTGAACCGGGCACACTCAACACCCTTCCCTGGAGACCAGCATAGAGGCTGACAGAGAGCAATGGCCAGATCTTCCCAAGGGCTGGCAAGTCAGGACTGATGAGAAGAGATTCCAAGGCAGCTAGACCAGCAAATCTGAGATGTCAGAGAAAAGAGAACCTCAGAACAGTGAGCCTGGCTTTCTGTACCCTAGTTGGCATGTGCTTGGGGTAAGAGAACAAGAATCCAAGCAGAAAGTGACAGCAAACAGGCTACAGACAGTGGCACAGTGCTGGGAACTCTCCCGAGAGGGGGACCAGCCTTTTAGTTAAGACCCCTGAAGGGCCATTTCCTAAGAGTGGGCATAGAACAGAAGCAGACCAGCTCCAGGCCAGTCCAGCCTTAAATCATCTCAGCATCACACTGGATCAATGGGACCTGCTCGTACGTGGACCGTCTGCTTTAGAAACAGCTCTCTGAGAAGACAGCTTCATACAGAAATGTACCATTTTCCATATACAGCATCTGCCACTTAATGAAAATGCCAAGAGACAGGACCAGAAATAAAGAAACATGCAGGCCCATCACACATCAGAAACTGTCAGTCAAGAACTTTAAAACTAATGTTTAATAAATTCCCCCAAATAGATGATCAAATATATTTCAATTAAAATTAGAAAACATTTTGATCTAAAATGACCATACTACCAAAAGCACTATACATATTTAATGCAATTCCTACTAAAATTCAGGGATGTTCTCCATAGAAATAGAAAAAGCAATCATGAAATTCATTTGGAAAAATAAGAGGCTCAAAATAGCCAAAGCAATCCTTAAAAGCAAAGGAGGCATCACAATACCAAAGCTTAAATTATACCACAGAGTTATAATAATAAAAACAGCATGGTATTGGCACAAAAAGACCATGGACCCAAAGACCAATAGAACAGCATAGAAGACACAGAAACAACCCCACAAAAATACAGTGATCTCATACTAGACAAAGGCACCATAAACATACATTGGAGAAAAGATAGCTCCTTCAACAAATGGGCTGGGAAAACTGGAAATCCATATCTAGCAGAATGAAATTGAACCCCTATCTCTCACCTGCACAAAACTCAACTCAAAGTGGATCAAGGACATAGGCATTAGACCAGAGACCCTGTGCCTACTAGAGAAAATGTAGGCCCAACTCTTCTTCATGCCAGCTTCCTCAACAAGATTCCTAAAGCAGGGGCTGGGGCTGGGGCTCAGTGGCAGAGCCCTTCCTAGCATGTGTGAGGCACTGGGTTTGGTCCTTAGCACCACATAGAAATAAATAAATTAAACCAAGGCATGCTGTCCATCTGCAACTACAAAAAAATAAAAAATAAATAAAATTCCTAAAACGCAAGAAGTAAAATTAAGAATCAATAAATGGATGGTTTCAAACTAAAAAATCTCCTTTACGGGAAAGGAAACAATCAAGAACACGAAGAGAGAGCCTACAGAATGGGGGAAAATCTTTGCCACCTGCACCTCAGATACAGCATTAATCTTCAGGACATAAAAAGAACTCAAAAAACTTAAAAAACAAAAAAACAATCTCCCAATCAATAAATGGGCAAAAGGAACTGAACAGGTACTTCACACAAGAAATACAAATATCAACAAATATATGAGAAAATGTTCAACATCTCTAGCAATTAGAGAAATGCAAATTAAAACTACACTGAGATTCCATCTCACTCCAGTCAGAATGACAATTATCAAGAATACAAGTAACAATAAATGTTGGTGAGGATGTGGGGAAAAAGGTACACTCATACACTGCTGGTGGTACTGCAAATTGGTACAAACATTCTGGAAAGCAGTATGGAGATTCCTCAGAAAACTTAGAATGGAACCACCATTTGACCTGGTTATCCCACTCCTCAGTATATACTCAAAGGACTTAATATCAGCCTACTATAGTAAGGAGCCACATCAATTTATAGCAGCTCAATTCACAAGAGCCAAACTATGGTACCAAACTATGTGCCCTTCAAGAGATGAATGGATAAAGAAAATATGGTATACATGTACAATGGAATATTACTCGGCCTTAAAGAAGAATGAAATTATGGCATTTGCCCATAAATGGATAGAACTGGAGACTATCATGCTAAGTGAAATAAGCCAATCCCAAAAAACCAAAGGTCAAAAGTCCTCTCTGATATGTGGATGCTAACACACAATAAGGAGGAGAGGCAATAGAAGTTTACTGGATTAGACAAAGGGGAATGAAGGGAAGGGAAGGGAAGGGAAGGGGAATGCGAATAGGAAAGACAATAGAATGAATCAGACATAACTTTCTATGTTCATATTCATATATGAATTCATATATGCACGAATGGTGTAACTCCACATCATGTTCAACCACAAAAATGGGATCCTAATTAGAATAAGTAATACTCCACATATGTATAATAAGTCAAAATATATTCTACCGTCATAAATATCTAAAAAGAACAAAAAAAATTTGAACTAAACAAAACAAAAATATGACATATCAAAATTTGTACTGAATGCTAAACCAAGCAATGAGGAAAATGTGTAGCATTAAATGCATGCTTTAGAAAAGAAAGGCTGAAAATTACCGATCTATGTTCCATCTCAAGAAGGTAAAAAGGATACTAAGAAGAGCCAAAGAAAATGAAAAAGTTAAAAGCATAAATTATGACAGTGTGGGATTTTTTCTATAATCCAGCAACTCAGGGGACTGAGGCAGAAGGATCACAAGTTCAAGGCCAGTCCCAGAAACTTAGTAAGACCCTGTCTCAAAATAAAAAATAAAAAGTACTGGCAATGTAGCTTGGTGGTAGAGAACCCCTGGGATCAAGCAGCAGTACCACACACAAAAAGCATAATTAATGAATTATAGTAAAATGTTCAGTGAAAGAAGCAGCAAAGATATAAGGTAGTTCACCAAAGAGGCTAAAACATACTAAACCTTAGCAAAACACATGAAGAAAAAAATTTAAAACTGAAGGCACAAATTATCAGTAATTAAAAAAAGGAACATTACTGCAGATCCCACAGACAGCAAAGATAAAGTATTATGAATGTTGTGACAAAATTTTGAAATTTAGATGAGCTGGACAAGTTTCTGGAGAAAATAGAACCTGAAAGGTTATTAAAAAAAATGCAAACTCTGAAACAACTTCCATCTAGGACAAAAACAGCCTGCTCCCCACTCCAGACCCAGGGAACTTCACTGATGAATTCTTCTAAACACTTAAGGAATAACTCAGATCACCCTCCAACTCTTCCAGGGATCAGACGGAAAGCACATTCAACTTACTTCCTGGGTCTGGCATAACCAGGACACCAAAACCTGTCAAGGACATGGAAAGAAAGTAAAGTGACAGGCAGATCCCTCTTTTTGACCACAGTCACAAAAGTCCTAAGGAAAACAGGAGCACACAGAAACTCATGGCCCAGCAGCAGGATTCCAACCCTCCCCGTGGGAACAAAGCTGAGCACCTCACAGGGGTTTAGGCAGAGCCCATCTTACCCTGCAATGGTCTCTGAAAGCAGGCTTCACATATGGAGAGACTGAGTCCTAAAGAGGCCACAGAACTAGCCCAGGATCACACTCTGAGTAAAGTCAGGATGAACAAATTCCACTTGATGAACATGCAGAGGTACCTGGTGTGCCCAGCAAGGCCTGGGATATGTGTTAGTGCCCCCACCCCGCCCTTCTGCTTCACTTGGACCTCTCAAACATGAGACCAATGTCTGCTCTGCTGGTATGGGTGGGCCACATGGCCAGGGCAGGCTGCACCACCTGCAGGCTGCATCACAGTGACCCGGAGTTCTGGGCCACACAATGGCATTCCCTAGGCTCCCTGAATTGACCTTGCCCAGAGGAAGCATGTGGTCCTGGGCATTAGAATGCAGCCTCATGGCCCCTGCACTTCAGCCAGCCTGTGACTGTTGCCAGGTTCTACAGGTTGGACAGCATCTCCGCAGATGCTTCTCATATGACCCTCAAGAAACTCTGCAAGACAAATGTCAGTATTGCCACTTTGCAGATGAAAAAAGTGGGGCACTGAGGGGGTCAAAGGACTCCCTGGCCGAGCTAAGTGGTGACACATGTATTTTTTTTTTTTAAATGTACAGAACCCAGAGGGATGCCACTGTGGTGTAAGAGATCAGATGTACTCAGGACCTTTATGAAACCAGCAAAGGTTTCTGTTTGTTTGTTTTGCAGTACTAGAAACTCAACCCAGGGCCTTGAACATGCTACACATGACTGAGCTACATCTCCAGCCCTAAAGGAGTATTTTTAAATACACTACGCCATGGCAAGTTCTCAGGAACCCCAGGCAGGGTTCAAGGCTTAGGTAAAGGAGACAAACATCATGGACTACAATCTTGGACTTTTTCACAACTGAGTAAGGGAAATTCCCATTCCAAAACCTGCCTTCTGAAACAGATGAGTATAAGACCCAGCTCAGAAGTTTTCAGAATTCATTGGTAAATAAAGAAAAAAACATCCAGAGAAATGTTGGGCCCTTCAGTTAAATGACTTCATACCACTGTCTAAAGAATGTGAGGCCCAATGATGGGGTTCCAGAATGGCCCCCCAAACTAAAACTCCATCTGCCTCAGTGGCAAGATCTATGAAAACAATTTCAGTAAATCCAGAGCACACAGAAACTCCTGCACACAAAATGACATGGTTCTCAGAGAACAGAATCATATAGTTGCAGGAAAGGGAGATAAACCTATGGAAAACAGGAAATTGGTGGACGTGATCTCTGGAGACCTTTAAAAAGCATGAGATGAGTCCAGACCAAATCCCATTTAAAAGGCTGAGTGAGTCACATGAGAACCAGGACCATTCTGTCATGGATTAGGCTGGAACGGAGTCAATAAACAAAGAACAGGGACAGCCAGGCCCTTCTCCAGATGCAAAGAGGTAAACACTGGGGGTCTCCACCACAAACTGAGCTGGTTTTCCTTCTCATAAGAGACTCGGAAATGGAAGTAAGTGGAAAGTGGTTCCCCAGGGCAGGGAGCTGAGGGTGACAGGTAATAGGCAGACACGGGCCGTGGGAATATGGAAATGGTTAACTTTGAGGATTGAGCCTCCATGCTAACTTACAACATGTTTTTAAAGAGACAGCCTTCACCAAGTCATCATGGTCACAGCCCATAACAAACAGTTTATTATCCCCAGGGCTGAGGAATGTTTGCCCAAGTCTTCTCCTCAAGTAAGAGAAAGAAAGATTACCCTGACCAGAGGCTGGACAGTTCAACCGTCTCAAGGTCTGTGAAAACAAATTCCAAATAAAATTGGCCAGTATGGACCAAGATGACCAAAAGTTGCCTTTAGGTTCTTGACATGTCATTTTTTAAAATATATATATTTTTATATATATTTTCAGTTGTTAATGGACCTTTATTTTATTCATTTATTTATATGTGGTGCTGAGAACTGAAATCAGTGTCTCACACATACCAGGCGAGCAGTCCACCACTGAGTCACAGCCCCAGCCCTTGGCATGTCATCTTTTTTTTTTTAATACTTTGTTTTAGGTGTAGGTGGACACAATACTTTTTTATTTTATTTTTTTAATGTGGTGCTGAGGATCGAACCCAGGGCCTCATGCATGCTAGGCAAGCACTCTACCACGGAGCCACAACCCCAGCCCTTGACATGCCACCTTAATCTTATTTTAATTATACATTTTCTCACTTCTGTGGGTTTCACTTCAGCACTTAAGGGTAATAACATATGCAGTAGGGATTTAGGAATATGATGCAATCCAACTGTCAATCAAGAGCTAGGAGTGGTGCATAGGTGGGATTCTCCAAAAACTGCCCCTTAACCACAATAAAAGCTGGGACACAAAGAAGGGAGTTGTCACTCTCCTGTTTGAGAGAGCCCATTTTCTGCCTTAAAGGTGTTTTTCCCCCCTCTTCTCTAATAAACTTTACTATATTTTTTCTATGCCACCTCATGTCTTGCTTAAAATCTTCTCTTGCAAGAACACAAGAGCCAATAATACAACGCAACCTCCAGTAATGAGGTGGTGGGATGGGCCCATATGCACTTGCCCAGCAGAGGCCTCAGCTCTTCTCTGAGCACACAGCAGGTGCGCAGTGCAAATCAGCAGTTGAACAGGCTAGAGTGGGGGATGGGGGAGAGAGAGAGAGAGAGAGAGGAATAACACAAACTGCTGCCCATGGAGAAAAAGAATTCAAAATAAACCCCTCAAAGCTTGTCACCTGAGAAAAGAATGGCACAAAGTCACTGCCAGCTGCCTAGGCAATGCATTTCTTTAAAAAGAAAAGTCTTGCATTATAGGGAAACAAAACAAAAAACAAAAACAGAAAGCAAGAGAGGTTAGTCAAGGAGACATTTGGGAATGAGAAGCTCCCGGTGGTCCAGAAACGGCCCTCTGATTACAAGGAACCCCATGATCCAAGTAAAGAAGCAAAACTAGATCTTGTTAAAGGCAGAGTCCCAGGTGCTCTGCCCCAGGTGCAGAGCCCCAGATGCTCTGGCCCCTCTCCTCTTGTGGGTCCCTCTTCCCAGGCCCCAGGTCCTGAACCCAAGCCTCAAGCCCAAGCTACCCCACCAGAGCCTCCAGAGCCCTGAGCCTTACCTGCTGCTGGCTCTGCTCCTCCAGGTTCATCTTTACCTCCAGCGACTGGCGGGCCTCCAGAAAGGCCTTGCGGTGCTTGCGGTCTGCCATGTAGTAGGACATGATGCCCACGACGATGGCGCACAGGTAAAGGAAGACATTGGCCAGGATCTACACCCCAAGGAGGAGAGAACAGGACAGTGGTGAAAACATGTCTTCAGGAAAAAGGGATGGGGGTGGTGGGGTGGATAGTCGCCATAATCAATCTGGAATTGCCCAGTGTCCAGGGAACCCAGCAGAGCTCTGACCTTGACTGGAGAGATATGGGCAAGGCCCTTCCAAGGCATGGCTCCCAATCTGGAAGGCATAGGGGTCCACAGGCTTAGGTGCCGGCCTGCAAGGCTGGTTGAAGGGCCACTGTTCCCCCTCTTGCTTCACACCACTCCCCTCCACCTGTACAGCCTGAGCAGTCCCTCAGCCACCCTCTTATTCAGTCACTTAGTAGTTTAGGCAACAAT
The DNA here is from genome assembly GCA_020662805.1 of Glaucomys volans. NCBI lineage: Eukaryota > Metazoa > Chordata > Mammalia > Rodentia > Sciuridae > Glaucomys > Glaucomys volans. The sequence continues at coordinate 249,602 of JAJEJO010000711.1, read as the reverse complement.
GAGTCCTCGCTAATTAGACGCTCTTAGGTGCTGTGCCAACTCGCTGGAGAAATGGGTGTACAAATCCCAGAGCCCATCAGAAGAGCATAATCCTGGAAGTTACAGATATCAGGGACATCACCAGAGACATGAAGAGGTCCTGGGCTGGCCCAGCTGCCACAGTTCTACCTTAAATGTGTGCCTCGGGTTTGTTTTCTGGGCATCACGGGCATCTGTCACCAGGGCATGAAGGCAGCCAGTACCAGTCCTCATGTCTCATGAGGAATGAAGCTATGGACAGGGTGGGATCTCACATCCACCCCACTGCCTACATGCCCACCACTGGCACAAAGGGCTCCTTGGGCCCTGAGAGTTCGTTCCCATACCCAGCACCTTGCAGACTTCCCTAGGAGTCCTGGTCCCTGACCATTCCCATAGGCTGTGGGGACTGCAGACCCAGTAGCCTCCGGCTGAAGGCAACCTTGGATATGGACCTGAACATCCACTCCATGCCTGGCTCCTGGTGGCTGCTGGCTTTGACCTTTAGCCTTGACAGGGCCCCCAAGAACTGCACCATGTGCCAATTCTTCCAGCGTCTCCAAGCCCATGGCCTTGGTTCACTGATTCCTGGTACAGGTCCTCCTGCTTCCGTGATACCAGTTCCACACCCTCCCCCTAAGGCTGTACCCACCCTCCACACCCTGATTCCTGAGGTCCTGCTCACAGGGAATAGATGCCTCCCATGTGGGTGTGGCTTCTCAGGCACAGATTGGAGCTGAAAAACAGAATGGAAAGGCTGGCTGGGCACAGTGGTGCATGCCTGTAATCCCAGCACTTGGGAGCCTGAGGCAGGAGGATCTCGAGTTCAAAGCCAGCCTCAGCAACTTAGCAAGGCCCTAAGCAACGCAGTTGAGACCCTGTCTCTAAATAAAATGCAGAAAAGGGCTGGGATGTGGCTCAGTGGTTGAGTGCCCCTGGGCTCAATTCCAATTCTCAGTACAAAAAAAAAAAAAAGGAAGAAAGAAAGGCTGAAGAACTGCTTAATTTCTGGCCCTGTGAGGAAAAGGATTGGCCCAGCAGGTATGATGGATTCTGAGGTCAGCAAAAAAACATGGGGGAGATCAATTTTAGATTTTTAAGTAAGACGGTTTTTGTAGACACAAGGGAGGTTGATTCTGATGTTAATTTTCTGGGGTCTCCTGATTACTCCACGCCCCCTCTGAACTGATTTGGTGCATTATCAGGACTGATCAGTTGCACCCTGAAGATCCACCACCACCACACCAGGCAGAATGCTCCTGTAGCAGCTACATGTGGTCACAGGTGCTGAGTCCCAGGGGTGCTCACTGCAGGCCTCTGAATAATAAGTAATTAGATGAGGTATCTTAGTGCTGGTCCTTAAGCCACCAGAAATAGGTTCCCAAGCTCCACTGATGGCTGGCTCCAACATCTAATGACCCAATCACTTACACCATGGTGGGGGTTGGTAGGGGATTTCAATATCCTCTGCAGCACCGCCTGATGGTTCCCACTGTCTGAGCGGTCAGTATAGCAAACACCAAGTAAACACCTCAAAAGCTGCCAATTGTGTCCAATGAAGTAAATCACACGGACCACGGAGGATCTCAAAGTCAGTCTCTACCAGCCCAGAAGCTGCCCTCCTATATGGGCACATGACCTTGGAAACCTGTCAGCCCCCAAGCTCACAGTGCCACAAGTTTGGAGGGCTGGTTCAAGGTCAGGCTGGTGTCCTGTGTTTCCTCACACTCCACTACAGCAGGCACTAGCCTGAGGCTCTTCTGGGCTTACCAGGAAGCCAAGGGAGAAGGTGCACATGGAGGTGGAAGCCAACTAGGACCTATACATCTGGGTCCCTGCCTGGTGGGTCCTCAGGGCACTGCTGATCAGCCCTGATGAAGCACAAAACCAGTTCAGAGGGGATGTGGTACAACCAGGAGTCCCCAGAGAGGTCCCCAAACTGAGGACCTCAGAAAGGGACCTCAGACCTGCCTCTACATCCATCCCTGGCCACAACCCGCCTGGGATGTCTCTTTGGGCTGAGGAAAGAGCTCTGCACTCTGGTGTCGTCCTGCCAGTACTGACAGGCCTTGGCCAGTCTTCCCATGGGACAACGGGACAGGTTCTGCACAGTGTTCACAGCTCTTACTCCTCAGGGTGGCTACCTAAGAGAAACAGACCTACTATGCAGAGCACCCAAGGACCACTACTGCCACCAAAGATTACAACCCAAAGAATGCATACGGATTGCTATGACTTGGATGTGGGGTGTCCCCCAGAGCTCCTGTGTTAACGCAGGCATGTGTGCGGGTGAATGACTGGACTGTGAGCTGGAACCTAATCACTTCATCCTGGTTTGAATGGACTGGGTGGTCACTACAGGCAGGTGAGGTGTGGCTAGAGAAGGTGAGGCACTGGGGGAAAGTTCTGGAAAGGTGCATCTTCCCTGTGGCCTCTTTCCCCTTCCCCCGCCTCTCTGCTTCCTGGTCACCATGTCCTGAACAGCTCCCCTCCACTGTGCCCTTTTGCCATGATTTGCTGCCTCTCTTTAGGCCCAAAGCAATGGACTCAGCTGACCAAGGACCAAGGACCCTCTGGAATAGTGAGTCTCAGGGGTGCTGTTTTTCTGTTCCATCCCCCACTCCGCCTCTGTCTCATGCAGTCATGGTTCCGAGGCCTGCAAGAAGTTCAGCAGTCCCCAGCCCAGGTAACAAGTGGTGGAAGGCTCAGCAAAGGCCCCACAGGCCAGCTCTCAGCCCCCAAGTCCAGGGCATGAGTCCAATAGGCAGAGGCCACCAAACCAAGAAATCCTCAGACAACTCCAGGGAGGACTCTGCTGGGGGAGGAAGGTTCACTAGGGCAGGTGGGGCCACATTGGTGGCAGAAGAGGGCTCCCAGCATGCAGCAATAGTCCCCCAAGAGACTGGGCACACCCCAGAGGTGCAGGTACAGCTGGAAGGTGGGTCAGGTGTGCAGCACTCCCAGGTGACAATGATGTGCAGCCAGGGCAAGGGACCCCTTCTTCTGGCCTCAGTGTCCTTGCCTAGGACATCACTTCAACATCAGGACATTCATGTCCTAGACACAGGCACACACTTCTTCAGCCGCATCCCATTTACAACCACCACTGAGGTGAGATTCTTCCAATTTTATAAAAGAAGAAATTGCAACGAAGCAAGGTCTCAAAACCACACTCCACACTCATGTCTAATTCTCTGGTTCAAAACCCCATACAAAAACACTCAGCTTATTTACATATTTATTTATTATTATTATTATTATTATTATTATTATTATTATTGGTGGTGCCAGGGATTGAACCCAGGGCCTTGTGCTTGCAAGGCAAGCACTCTACCAACTGAGCTATATCCCCAGCCCCTTATTTACATATTTATAACCCACCTTTTCCCAGAAAGAACACTGGACATTTTTTAAACTAAAAATTGTCAGGAAAATATCAGCCCTAAAGCACTTAGGTGTGAGCTGCAGACATTTTAATTGGAAACAAAGAAGCACATCTGCAGATTTTCCACGGCTTCTTCACACGGTGGGAACTGTCATATCTACGCTGTTAGCATTCAGAAATCTTCCCTTCCATATTTATAAATGGATACGTGTCTCACTCAGAGAAAATGAATGTGTCCCTCGAAATACACTTGAAAAACATTGACCTTTACTCTTCTGACATCGAGCCAGCACTGGCTGCTGGCACTGGGGAAAAGTGACCATTAAGTATCCCTGTCCCCCAGGAGCCACTGTGGGCAGGAGAAGGCCCAGGGCCAGGGAGGTGTGGTCTTGGGGAAAGACCTGATGAAGATGGGGGAAGCAGGGAGCTGTCGTATCTCAAAACACACCATCAGCACTGACACCCATTATGGTTCACGAACAGAGACCCGGGGGAACACTGGCCTCCAGGGAAAACTTAAACCCTAGTGAGAATCCAAAATGGATCTCTCATGTCACAACAACAAATGGGTTTTCTCCAAATGGGCCCTGAGCTCCACTGTTCTGGGATTAATTTTCCAGTGCTCCCACCCCAGGGTAAAGGGGGCTTCCTTTCCAGAACTCATCTCTTCTCTCTCCAGGGCTGCCCTCCCTGCCGTCAGCAGCACACCTCCTAACCCACCCAGGCCCAGCTGGCCCAGCTGGCAGGCTCCGGTCCCCTGGAGAGGGTTGCTTAGGTCTCCTGTCTACTCTTAACACTTCCCTGTCTATGCCAAAGGCACCCCTCCCACCCCACACAGGTCCCTCACCGTCTGCTGACAGACCTGTCTCTTAACACCAGAGGGGGAGCCTGGGAAGGTGGACACTGCTATCCTCCTTCCTGTCGTGTCCCCAGGTCCCATCCTGGCCCATCTAGCACCAGGTACCCAAGAAGTCACGAGATGTAGGACTAAACTGACCTGATGACCCCACACTGAGACTCATCATCAGACCAGCAGAGTGGACGTCCTCAGTAAACACAATCTGCCACCCCCTGGCCTCCCCAGATCCCCGCTTCTGCTGCTCAGACTCTTCACTAATACCCCCAACCTTCTCCTACCCCAGCCCATCCTGAAAACAAAGAGGAAAGAGGCCCAGTCAACCATATGGGCTGGGAGAGCAGAGAGCGGGACAGTTTGCAAGCTGCCAAGAGCAGATTATCTGCCTTATGGGAAATGGAAGGCATAGAGGGAGGCACAGAGAGGTCCGCATGGCTGGGGGACCAGTCAGGGAAGTGCTGAGGACAGCTTCCTGAGACACTGGCATTGAAGAAAGATGGGGTCTCTGGAACCCAGGATGAGCGTGCACATACTCTGGGAGGGCTGGCCAGGAAGCCTCTCTCCTTTGGGACCATTTAAGACAGAGGTGACAAGACAGCAGTAAGCATTCCACAAATGCACCACCTGACCATGAGACCAGAGGATGGGGCGGCCAGGAGGGCTGACACTGGTCCCCTCACTGCTCCCCAAGGCCCTTGGACCTGCACAGCAGCAACACCAGGAATTTGCTAGGTGCTGTACCCCGAGGCCTGCACCAGACTCAGACCCCAGAGAGGTTTCCTCAGAGGCACCAGACTAAGATGCCTGCTCCGGAGCACCACTGAAGTCACCTCTGCTCACCCAGGGTCCCCTTCAGACTGTGCAGCATGACAAGGCCCAGTGTGACAGCTGCCCAGTCCCTGGGGTCTCCTATAGAAAGTTCTCCTGGGCGGGGCGGAGCTCAGCAGTGGGGAGCTCGCCCAGCATGCACGGGCCCTCAGTGGATTCCCAGGAAAGGAAAAAAATCTCTCAATCCCAAAGTTATTTTCTGGAAATAACTTATTTCAAAGAATTGTTCTTAGAAAAAATTCTAAAAAATAATGAATAAAATGAATAAATCTCCCAAGTGGGTAACCTTCCAGGCTGAAGCTTCATTTAGCTCACAACAGCCTAATGAAGTGCTCCCAGTACCCCCAGCGCAGCAGGCGAGCGTGAGAACATCCCCTCAGGAAGCCCCCGCATCTGGATCTGGATCCGTGGAGCACGGCGGCTCACGCATTTCCAACAGCCCCAGGGAAACCAATGCGGCTCTAAGACAGCTCTAAGCACAGGCAGCCAGCTGGGGTGGCTCCCTTGTCTAGGCCAGTCTTTTCCCGTAAGCTCATTCTAGCCTGAAGGTCACAGAGTGCCCCGAAGCAGAGGGGGAGAGAGTGGCAGGGGGTGCACTGGGGTATCAGCGACGTGTGGGCTGCCTGTGAGACCTGGCCACTCTGCTGCTGGGGAGGCCGCTCAGCCTCTGCATTAAAACGTACTGAGCTTCTGAGAAAAGCCTCCAAGGAGCCGGGGCAGGAAAGAGCCGGGAGAGACTCGGAAGGCAACCAGCCTTCTCCAACCCAAGGACGCCGCCCAGAGCCCGAGTTCCACAGGTGCAGATGGGAGAAGCACCTCCCGGCTCCTTCTCTCACTCAGGTCCTGCTGGAACATCCCATCGTCCCAAGGGCCCTGCGCCACCCCGGCCGCTCTGCAGCTCACCTGTCTGCAGGCCCAGAACAGATTTTCCCCTTCTCTCCTCCTTTTCTTGCTTACATGTTTGTCTGTTTTCCCACCTAGAAAGTGAGCTCCAAGGGATGGGGGCTTTGGTTTTGTTCCTCTACTTTTCACTAGCACACAGTACCAGGGCACACGGGAAGCCACCAAGGACAGAATGGAGGAGGCTAGGTTTCGCAGACACATGGGTCACATCAGTCTTGCCCTGCATGCCGCAGGCTGTGTGACCCAGAACAAGTCACTTGACCTCTCTGACCCTTGGCTCCCCATCCTCACAAAAACCCCAAGGCAGTTCCAATAAGACCAAAATGAAGTCCTATCTCACACAGGGCTTAGCGCAAAATAGGTTCAATGTTTTCTTTATTTTCTTCTAGGGGACAGAAGGCAAATTAGTACCTATTAATAATGCTCTTAAAGTCTTTTAAGAGCCTTCATACTCATCTTCTCTGTTTCTCACACAAGTCTCACAAGAAGGAGCAGAGCAGCTTCCTTAAGCTCATTTTGTGGAAGAAGTGACTTGAAGCCAGAGAAATGGTCTTCAAAGGCTTTGGTCCCCTGGCTGTGCTAGAACCCAGGTCTCCCTCCTTCAAGGGCAGTGCTTTCCCCCTGTATCACTGTCACCTCGACTGACCTGTGAAGAGTCGCCCAGTCTGGGTGAAGGCCAGAGCATTGGGGGTCCCAGGAGCTCAGGGACCAGGACAGACCTGGAGCACTGAGGAGGGTGGGGAGCAGCTGTGAGGTCTGCAGTCTCCAGTGGCCCTGCGCAGACTCTTAGCCCAGGGACCTTCCAGGTCTCCCATGACCACCCCCTGAACGCAGCGCAGCACCCACGCCGGGCAGGCATTTCTCACATCTCTACCATGTGCCTCAAAAAGAGGGACCTCCAGAAACCTTTCTGTTACTTTTCTTTCTCTCTTGTTTTTTTTCTGTCTTATGCACTCCTCTGCTGAAAGACAGTCTTCCAGAACTATTCAGAAGGCTTTCAGGACACGCACCTGGACAATGTGATGTTTTACACAAGATCCCTCATGACCCATGGGTTGCCAGGCCTCTCAGGTTGTGTGCCGCACAGCCCAGGGCCCCACTGCACAGCTCGGACAGAGGGCTCCTCCAGAGACGTGGGGCCCGGCAGCACGGGCCCTTTGCCCGGCTGCCCCCACAAGCTCCTTCCCTCCAGCCACAATGGTCTCTCTGCTCCTCCAGAGATGTGCTGCTTCTGGGCTCTATGGCTCCGGCTGGAACGTCCTGCCCCGCCCACCGCAGAGGTCCAGAGTGGGATCATTCTGTGTGATTCTACTCTTTTTTTTTTTGGTACTGGGGATTGAATCCAGGGGCACTCCACCACTGAGCCACATCCCCAGCCCTATTTTGTATTTTATTTAGAGACAGGGTCTCACTGAGTTGCTTAGGGCCTCGCTAAGTTGCTGAGGCTGGCTTTGAACTCGCGATCCTCCTGCCTCAGCCTCCCAAGTGCTGGGATTACAGGCATGCGCCACCACGCCCAGCCCTGTGATTCTACTCTTTCCAAGCACTTAACACAATGCCCAGTCCCAGCCGCCAGGGAATGTTAGTTATCACAACCATCGAGACCCAGGGTCTCCTCCCTGACTCCCCAAAATGACTCACTCACTGCTCATTCATGCATCAGAGACTTAATAAAACCACCTGTGCTGGGTGGGTGCTCAGCACTGAGCGCTGAATGAGGCAGGAAAACAATCCCTGTTCATGTTCCTGGAACAGTCGACAAATCATAACCAATTCAACCTTAAGTGTATCTATAAAAGCTCAGAAGATAATAAAAATGACAGGAAGTGCCAGGAAGCTGCCTTAGATTGTGTATGAGGGAGACTGGGGACCCAGTTCCTCACTCCCCTGTAGAAGTGTTGACAGCCACACACCTGCAGTAGCCTCGTGGAGGGCGACACGTTCTTCCTTCCTGCTGACTTTGACGTAGGATTTGCTGTGGCCAAACAGCCATTGGGAGATTTTTTGAAGTGCATGTTCAAGACTGGCTTTACCTCTCATGCCATCACATGAGAATAGCAGGCACCAAAGAGCTCTCTGCACAGCAGGAGAGACCTGTGCGGTCAGGGCGAGCCCAGCCTGCACTGGAGCAATACCACTGAGCACAGCCCAGACCAGCCAAGCCCACGCCCACCCACAGACATTCGTACACTTGACAAGTGTGCGGCCTGAGCCACTGAGCATGGGGTTGTTATGCAGCACCAGGCGAAAACGGCTGACAGACACAGATATTACGATGAGTGTCATTTAAACCGAGATAGGAAAGACAAAAGAGACCCAGCCCCAGGAAGGATCAGAGGGAAGAGCGTCTGATGGAGCATGGGCTTGCACCAAGGCCTTGACTCGGGCCTCTTCGGGAGGCCCCCATGGAGCAGGCACACCCCACCTGCCCTCCTGCAAGGTGGTTGCAAAGGCAGCTTGGGCACTGTCCCCCAGCCTGCAGGATGTCAGGGTGCATCTGACACTAGTGGCCCCATGGTCTCCCAGGGAAGCACAGGTTAGCTGCAGGAAGTCACAGTGGTACAAAGAAGGCAAAAGGACGGTCCCCTCAGTGCTCAGCTGTTGCCCTTGGCAAGGCAGCACAGGGGATGTGAGGGCACAGAGCAGCAGTGCCTGCTCCCTGGGTCATGGTCGACCCCACCCAGGCCATTCAGCAAGGTACCTGGGGACACATTTGGCTGTTGTAACTGGGGACAGTCCTCCGGCATCTGGTGGGCAGAGGCCGAGGACACTCCTGGGCAGAGCACTCACCATAGCACAGGATAACCTAGCCCAAAATGTCACTAGAGTTAAGGTGGAGGAGCCCAGCCTCGATTCCTGAAGAGGAGCCCTATGCGCGCCTCAGCTTGTGCATGGAAGGGTAACCCGCTCTGAGGCGAGGAGTGAGCACACAGGGTTATTTTTAAATCAACTGTAGAGCTTGTGGGCTAAGAAGAGAATTGCCACCAACACTTGCAGAACATCGAGACCCAGCAGAGCTCGAGACACACACCCACAGGGAAGGCCCCAATCTCAGGGTTACAGACAGCAAGTCGGGAGAAGGCCTTCCACTCTCCCTCCCACTTTCCAAGCAGGAAAGAACAGCTTGTGTTCAGCACCGCATACTAACCCAGGGATTGGTCACTGGAGTTTACGGACCAGGTTTTGGGGAAACTGGTGAACCCCTAAAACTAGTGGGTAAAGTCGCCAGGTGTGGTGGCGCACGCCTGTAATCCCAGCAGTTCAGGAGGCTGAGGCAGGAGGATTGCAAGTTCAAAGCCAGCCGCAGCAAAAGAGAAGCACTAAGCAACTCAGTGAGACCCTGTCTAAAGAAAATATAAAACAGGGCTAGCAGTGTGGCTTAGAGGTGAAGTGCCCCTGAATTCAATCCCCGCTTCCCAAAATTAAAAAAATTTAAAACTAGGGGGAAGTCACATCTAGCCATGTGTAGAGGAGCATTACTTTCACCAGATTCTCAAGAGTCTCTACCTAAAGCCACTAAGAACCACAGAACCAATCAAAAGCACCCACCTAGCCAGGCACGGTGGCGCACGCCTATAATCCCAGCACTTGGGAGGCTGAGGCAGGAGGATCGTGAGTTCAAAGCCAGCCTCAGCAACTCAGTGAGGCCCTAAGCAACTCAGTGAGATCCTGTCTCTAAATAAAATACAAAATAGGGCTGGGGATGTGGTGGAGTGCCCCTGGGTTCAATCCCCAGTGCCAAAAAAAAAAAGCACCCACCTGCTTCTGTCCTTTCAATAAGGAAACAGCCGGCCACAGCACTTTGTTTTCTCTGATTGATGTCACCTCATTACTTAGTCACCTAGGTCTCTTTCTCCAGGCCAAATAAATCCAACTCCACCTAAAGAGTCTATTTTAAAGCCCTTGAATCACGTTCTGGCTTCAGGCTTTCTTAAATCCTTGTCCATTCAATCCTACTGACTTGTCTAGGGGGTGGCAGACCCCATACAGTCCTGGAGATTAAAAAATGACCTCGAAACTACGGGGGCAAAGAAGCTACAGTAAACAGAGGAAGAAGGGTTTGATTTCGAGGAAGAAAAGGGTAATCAGCAAAGGCCTCCTGGAGGAGGAAGGCTGGGGCCACCCTGTGTGCCTTTCAGAGTCACTGAAGACGGGGAGCTGGCACACATGTCTCAATATACAGATCTGAATGATAAAGAAATCCAAACCCATCTCTAACTGATGACCAATAAAAAATGAAAAAAAGGCAAAAGATAATAAACTGCATTTTGATGAGAGCAATCCATATAACAGGTCCCACCCCTCCTGCTCAATTTCCTTAGCTCTAAGCCACACAAGGTGGACTTATGACACAGGTCCCTGACTTTCTGGAACTGACTGTGAATGAACTTGAAAACAAATATACCAGCTGGGAGAAGAGGCACACACAATCTGGAGACAGAAGAAGATATCCGGAATTCCAGAATTATTATCATCACATCGTATGTGGAAATTGAGGGGGAAAAGGTCACTCACACACAAACACACCAAAGCCTTCTCCCCTTACGTCTGTGCTGATGGAACAGAGCAGTCTGGATTCAGGATTCCCTGCCTTTCAGTCCAGAAAGACTCAGATCTTGAGAGTTAAACTTTTTGCAAACTCTCAGCTGCAGAAACTAGCATTGCTGGGCTGGGGATGTGGCTCAGTGGTAGAGGGCCTGCAGCCCCCACCCCCAACGTTCCTAGGGACATCTGCCATCCTTTAATCCAGAGCCTGGTTCTGTGGCTACTCTTCAGTGCTGTTCTTGGTTGCTGTTTTCCTGGTTTAGTGTTTTTGAGATGGATGCATCCTGAGGGGAACTGATTAGGAAGAGGGGTTCCTGGGTCCCCCACCCCCGCCCCACTGAGGTGCAGGAATCCACATCACTGCCTCCTCCAAGGATTCTCTTCTGATTGCTGCACAAGGTGGCATGATAAATATTAACAAGGGAAAGGTCTTCGATCTTCCTGTTTCCTTAAGCCAAATTCTCATGCAATTGGTTGCTCCAGGTCATCTCCCCGTGCCTAGCATGTTTTTCTTCTGTCCATTTATTCGTTTTCACTTCCTGACCGTCTTCTGATTCTGGTTCACCCTCACCCTCACCCTGAGTTGTGGTGTCTCCTTATCACCCTTTTCTTTTTTCCCAGAACTGGGGCAGTCCACCACTGAGCTACATCCCTCAGCTCATTTCATTCTAGTTTTGAGACAGGGTCTCACTGAGTTGCTGAGGCTGGTCTCTGACTTATGCTCCTCCTGCCTCGGCCTCCTGAGTCCCTGGGACCACCAGCATGAGGCACAGCTCCTGGCTCACCCTTTCTCTTTTTGACCAGCTTCTCGGCTTCTCTTCCATATACTCAAAGCTAATCCACCGAGATGCTTCCATCTGTTACTGCTTTCATCTCTCCTGCATTTAATTCAGTTCTCTGGGTTTACTTACTTACTTATTTATGTATGTATTTATTGTGGTGCTGAGGATGGAACCCAGGGCCTCACACAAGCTCGGCAAGCACTCTACCACTGAGGCACAACCCCAGCCCAAGTCCTCTGGGTTTTTGTTTTTTTGTTTTGTTTTTTTTTTTTTAATATTTTTGTTGTTGTTGTTTTAATTGTAGGTGGACACAATACCTTTATTTTTACGTGGTGCTGAGGATTGAACCCAGGGCCTCACACATGCTAGGCAAATGCTCTACCACTGAGTCACAACCCCAGCTCCCAAGTCCTCTGGTTTTTAATTCAAACTTTAAGTCCACCTCCTTGCCTGGTCATGGACCAGATCTCTCAAAGTGCTACCTTAGTCACATGACCAAGACTCAAATTCCAAAATGCAAAACAAAAACCCTGGCACATTGTCACCTCTCCCACTAGCTCTTCAGCCTCAACTGCATGTGCTTCTCTCACCCACCCTCCCAGATCCCAATCCTGGTGACATCCTAGCACCACGTGGGGATTTAGAGCAGGGCCCACCCCAAAACAGAAGCTGGAGGTTCAGACACTGGTATTGTTAAAAAGTTCCCAGGGGACTCAAAGGTGCAGCCAGGAGTGGGAAGCATGTCTTAAGGTCGATGTGAATACCTAAGCTTGTCCCACAGGCTCCCACAACCAACCCTGATCTGAAGGTCCCATTTTTGCCAGTTGGCGGCTGAGACCACAGCTCTTCCATTGCGCACCAGCAAATCACACACAGCACCCAAACCAGCGCAGGTCCTCAGGAAACCTCGGCCGAATGCCAAACCAACACAGTGTGCTCTTCCGGTCTCAGCCAGGCTCCCTCGGCACCTCCCACCAGGTGTTGGTCAAGTGTGAGAACTCAGAGATGATGGACCGATTTTCCCTCCCCTGGTGGAGCTGATGCTATAAAGGAAAGACATCTGTTTTTCTTGAAGGCAAGCTTTTTAAAACATTCAAAAACAGTAATACGAACATGGAGATGATGGAATAGCATGCAAAATCTACATTAAACAGCAAGGTAAAAGGAGATAATTCCTGTTTCCTTCTTTTTTCTCATAATCTTTCCGGAATGAATATTCCCTTTGTGAAGAAACAAGAACAAGGAGTGTTATTTGAAGTGTCCTGAGGTTCTGCTCCTTGGAAGACCCTGACGGGGTGGGGTGTTCCCGCCACCTTGCCTTGCCTTGCCAGGTCCATGCCTCCGGGTCTCCTTCCCCATCCTACCGATCCTCCTGTCACCTCTCAGCCCAAACCCTCACTTCCCGTAGGGCTGGGGACAGACCCATCTCTCTGGCTCCTCTCTGGTCCTACCCATCCACTCCCAGCTCACATTAATCTTCCAAAATTACCTTTCTGCAAGTGCCACCTCCTCAACACCTCTCAATAGCTGCCTATCATCCAAAAGTAAAACTCTTCATTCTGGAACTCAGAGTCCAGCAGACCTCAGGCCCTATGAACTTTTCTAAATACCTCCAAATTGCCTGATGGAAACCATCTGCTTGAACTAAGCTCATGTTCCCAATGTGTCACCCAGCAGGAACCCCTGACCTCAGCACATGCTGAGGCCCACATGTCAAGAGCTCTGAAACTTTTCCACCAAAGTACTTGGGGAAGCAGCCTCTCCGTTTAACTTGCTAATGAATGTGGATTTTGCATTCTATTCTATCACATCCATGTTTGTATTACTATTTTGAATGTTTTAAAATGTTTGCCTTTGAGTAAAACAGATGTCTTTCCTTTAGAGCATCAGCTCACCAGGGGAGGGAACATTAGCCCATCATCACTGAGTTCCCAGCCCTTGACGAACACCTGGCAAGACGACTACTGGGTGAAGACGCAAGTGAAGGGAGGGAGGAAAAAGGGAGGGAAGGACAGGCTGAGCCCGTGATTACCCTGTGGCTTCACGCACAGCAGCAAACACGCTTCTACAGGTCAGGAGCACTCTGTTGGAAATGCACCCCAGCCTGCCAGGGTCACCCTCCCTTCCAAATCCAGATGAACCCAGAGCCTCCTTGACAGCTCTGCCCTGTGCAACCCCACCGTCCTTCCTTTGCCTCGTGAAGCAGAAATACATGCAGGACACAAATCACCATGAGGAGGGAAGGTCTGCACGCGCAGCCACGCTGACTGCACTCCTGTGCAAATGACACGCAGCTCAGGAGCAGAAACACCCACCTGCTCACCGTGCTCATCATGGGGAGGAGGGGACTTTGGGACAATTCTTGTTTCCTTGTTTTGCCTTATAATCTTTCTGGAATGAATATTTCCTTTGTGAAGAGACAATAACAATCAAGGAGTATGATTTGAAATTTCCTATGGTTTTACTCCTGTGGAACACCCTGGCGGCCAGCAGGCCCATAGACCCACCAGGACAGACTCCACTCTGTGGAAACCCTCCTCACACTCCAGACACCCCCATGGGGAGAACCTGGAGGGTGCTGCTGTCCACCTTGAGCCCCTCCCAGCTCTTGGCAATGCTCTCACAGAGACTCCAGTCGCTGGGAGGGGCTCAAGGTGGACAGCCCCAGCAGTTCTCAGCAGTTCTCCTGAGAACTCTCCGAGAAGCCACTGTCACTGAAGACAACTCACTTCCAACTGCATGCTGTAAAGGGTCAGCAGGGAATGGGACCATTTCTAAGATCGTCAGGCAAGGCCCAGACACAGGACTCAATCCGTGGTCTGCCTGCTGCTCTGCTTTGTGCAACGAAGGCATTTGGAAGCTCAGGGTCACACCACCAGGCAGGAAGAGAGAAGAGCCTGCCCACCCTGCCAGGCCAAGCGTCTGTCACTCACTGTTCAGCCCCTAGATCTGCAAAGGATTTACTCTTTAGAAAGTGGAGCTGACTCAGGGGAATCCCCACGGAATCATCTCATCACCCACCCTGTCGCCATCTCCTCCTTGGAGATGCCACCAACCTCAGTGGCTCCCTGCAGGGTGCTGCTGTGGCCAGGAGCCACATAACTGGGGCCTGCGAGTCCCTGCCCACAGGCCACATGGCTCACAGTCTGGTCTCACATCAGGGCAGCACGGTCTTCCTCTCTGCTGATGCCCTTGCACCTCTAGCGCCCACGGCTACTTTCCCTCTGCCTCTGGACACTGCACCGCAGGAATTTGCTCAGCCTGGGAACATCCACTTGGGCTTCCACATGGTATTAAAACCAGTCACGGAATCCCCATGGGTTCCTGATTTTTAAAACATTTCCTTTCGGGTTTTACCTAATTTGTCTACTTATTGGCATGACTTTTTTTTTTTTTTTTTTTTTTTGTAAATACACAGCAGCCCTGTTCCGGGTTTCTTGGCTCTTGCCTTTGGGAGAGGGTTGGAGAGGGATGAAGCTGCCCACAGTGGCTCCCATCATCCTTCATCTAGGGGTCCCGGATGTGTGACAATGAAACTGCCATGAGAAGCACATCTTCAAACTCAGGCTGCGACTGGGGGAAACTCCAACCCACCACCCACCAGCCTTGGAAGTCACACTTTCAGCTTGTCCCTCCTCCTCTGTGAAATGGTGAAGAACCAGGGGACCGAGCTCAGGATGGGCGGTCAGAATCCATTACTGTGATGTGCACAGAGCACTCAGCACAGTACTGTGCTGGATATGCAGTAGGTCTCGATAAACACTACTGCAGCATCTCACAAATCCCAGAGCTGACCACTGGACCTAACTCCCATCGTTCCAGCTTTCCTTGGTCACCTGAGAAGAGGATGCATGTCAATGCTTCCCAGACCTGACTATGCTTATATTCCAAGGCTCCCCCCTCCAGTACTGCTTTAGTGTATATGAATTGGGCCCAGGAATCTGTGTTCTGTGTAAAGCCCTCCTCCCGGTCCAGGGGCTCTGACGCAGGCAGTCCTGCGCAGGAACCACTGGACGGAAGAGGAGGCGGCTGCTGCACTGTACTGTTTTTTTTTTTTTTTTGCGGTGCTGGGGATTGAACCCAGGGCCTTGTGCTTGCGAGGCAGGCACTCTACCAACCGAGCTATGTCCCCAGCCCTTGCACTGTACTGTTAACATGAGACTCTGAGGCCCTCAGCTTGAGCTGCAGGTTCACCCTGACACTTCACAGTCTGTCCCACTCACTCGGCTCTCGACTTTTCTCTGGTCCCCTGAACCCCTCTCCCCCCATTGCCTGCTGGCACCAATCATAACACCCAGGGTCGGCTTGCTGCCTGGTGTCCTGTCTTACAGTGCAGAGAGCAACATCCCAATCCCAGGACCCTTTCAAGGAACCAACTTTGGATTCTCTGATTTTCATTGTTTGCTGACAAAATTTTTTTTGTGGTCTTCTCCTTTCTGTGGATTTAGTCTTAGTTTTTCTATGTCAGATAGAAGCTTAAATCACTGAGTTTGGACCTTTCTTCTTTAGCAATATAAGCATTTTAATGCTACAAATTTCCTCTAAGCACTGCTTTACCCGCAACCCACAAATTTCAATGCGTTGTTTTCATTTTTATCTAATGAATACATTTTCTGTCTCTTGTGATTCCTCTCTTGCTTTAGGCATGAGTTTATTTCCAAATACTTGGAACTTTCAAGATACATTTGTTATTTCTACTTCAGTCCATTTTTGTCAGAGAACATAGTTAATATGATTTTAATCTGTTTTAAATGTATTGAGTCTTGTTTAATAGCCGAGTATTCAAGAGCATTCAGTACACTTGAAAAGAAAATGTGTTCCGTGGGGCTGGAGTTGCAGCTCAGTGGTAGAGGACTCACCTAGCATGTGTGAGGCACTGGGTTCAATTCTCAGCACCACATAAAAAACAAATAAATAAAATAAAGGTACTGTGTTCATCTACAACTAAAAAAAAAAAAAGAAGAATATGTGTTCTGTAGTTATTGGGTGTAAGGTTCTATAAACATACCTTCAGTATAGCTGGTTGTTTGGGATGTTCGAGTATTCTATATGCATACGAATATTTTTGCCTGCTAGTTCTACCATTAACTGAGAGAGAAGTGTTGAAATTTCCAAATTTAATTATAGGTCTGTCTATTCTGCCTTTTGGTTTATCAAGTTTTCCCTCACATACTCTGAAGCTTTGTCACCAAGTGTGCATGTATTTAGGAGTATAATATCTTTATGATGACTTGATTCCTTTGCCGTCATGAAAAGTCCTTTGTTATGCCTGGTAGTATTCTTTGATCCAAAGTCTACTTGTCTGATACTAATGAAACCACTCCAGCCTTCTTTCAACTAGTGTTTGAATGGAATGCCTTTTTCCATCCTTTTATTTTTAATCTATTTATGTCTATTAAAAATGGATTTCTTAATGATAGCTTATAATTGGTTCTTTGTTAACCATCTGACAATATTTGCCTATTTTTTTATTTTTTAAATTTTTTAGTTGTAAATGGACCTTTATTTTATTTATATGCGGTGCTGAGAATTGAACCTAGTGCCTCACATGTGCTAGGCAAGTGCTCTACCACTGAGCTACAATCCCAGCCCAGTATTTGCCTACTACATGGTATACTGATGACATATTCAGTATGATGATCAATGTTTTTAAAAAAATTTTTAATATATTTTTATTTGTTGATGGACTTTATTCATTTATGTATATGTAGTGCTGAGAATAGAACCCAGTGCCACACATGCTAAGCAAGTGCTCTACCATTGAGCCACAATCCCAACCCTACGAAATATCTTTATTTCACCTTCATATTTGAAGATAATTTTTGTTGGGTATTTAATTCTACATTAACAACTTTTCTTTTTCAGTTCTATTGTCTTATGCCTTGAATAATTTCTGACCAGACATATGCTGTCATTCTCCTCTTCATTCCTCTCTATGTAATGTCTCCCCCATCCCTCTCTTCTTTCTGGTTGCTTTTATGAATGTCTTCTTATTAACTGATCTGATTATTATGTGCTTTGGAGTGACTTGCTTCATTTGTGTTTGCTCTATTTACTTGGGTTTTGTTGAGCTTCTTGAACTATGGGTTGAAAATTTTCAGCAAATTTGGAAAAAATTTCCACTATTATTCCTACAAATATTTTTTTCTGTCCTCTTTCTCTCTGTTCTTCTGCGACTCCAATTATACATATAATAAACTGCCACATGCCATCATGCAGTTTACTTTTGGGGGAGGGTAGGGGGAGACTGGGGATTGAACTCAGGGGCACTCAACCATTAAGCCACATCCCCAGCCCTATTTTGTATTTTATTTACAGACACACAGGGTCTCACTGAGTTGCTTAGCACCTTGCCACTACTGAGGCTGGTTTTTAACTCAGGATCCTCCTGCCTCAGTCTCCTGTGCAGCTGGGATTATAGGAGTGCACCACCACACCTGGCTGCAGTTTACTTTTTACTTTTTTTTTTTTTTTAATTCTCTTTAGTTGTTGATAGATCTTTGCTTTTTATTTATATGCAGTACTCAGAATCAAATCCAATACCGCACACATGCTAGACAAGTGCTCTTACCACCAGGCTACAACCCCAGTCCTGCAGTTTACTTCTATCAATGGTTTTTCTTTATGTGCTTGAGTTTAGATAGTTTTATTGCTCTAGTTTCAATTCATTGATTATGTCTTCTTTATTGCCTAATCTACTACTAATTCTATCCAGTTTATTTTTTCATTTTGAGTCTGTAATTGATATTCTATTTTTCACTTCCAGAAATTCTATACTTCAATACTTTCCATTTTTCTCATTATCTTGCTGATATTTTCTTTTACAAGTTTGAGTAAACGAAACATATTTTAAAAAAATGTTTTAGTGTCCTTTCTCTGCAAATTCTGTCATCTGTTATTACTAGGTCTATTTCTTTTATATATATATATATATTTTTTGTTATAGATGGACACAATACCTTATTTTTTTTATATGGTGCTGAGGATGGAACCCAGGGCCTCACACGTGCTAGACAAGTGCTCTACCACTGAGCCACACCCCATTCCCTGCTAGGTCTATTTCCATTGATAATTTTTCTTTTGTTACCTTGGGTCATGTATCAAGATGCTCGACACTGTCAACTGTATATTTTTCAATGCAGAATGTTGTTCTATTCCTTTAAAGAGTGTTGGTTCATTTCCTGATAGCTAAATTAGTTGAATAATTTGATCATTTCATATTTGTTTTTAAATGCTTTGGGGTGAGCCCTTGTACAGCCCCGCTGCTGATGCATGGCCCTTCTAGTTTCCACCCAGTGCCTCATCGATCAGTGAAGTCTCTTCAGCGAGAGAGGATGCGCGTGAAGCCTGGCCTTTGGGTGGCTCTGTCTTGCAGCGTCCTCGGTAGTTCATGTCTGGTCACGTAGGGTTTTAACCTGTGCATGAGCAGACTGATGTTAAGCCAAACATTTAAGAGGGCCTCTATGCAGATTTCTGGAGTTCTTTCTCATTGTAGCTTCCTCCTTTAAGGTATTCTGCTTTATAAATTCTAGGAATATTGGCTTTCCCAAACTCTGCTCTCTGTCTCAACTCAGTGAGGGCCAG
Organism: Glaucomys volans; assembly: GCA_020662805.1. Taxonomy (NCBI): domain Eukaryota; kingdom Metazoa; phylum Chordata; class Mammalia; order Rodentia; family Sciuridae; genus Glaucomys; species Glaucomys volans. The sequence goes on along the minus strand of JAJEJO010000711.1, from coordinate 230,701 downwards.
CCAGGCTCTGGGTTCTTCTTCCCTGTGGCCCAACTATCTCCAGGACAAAGCCTGGGTGATGACAGGGCTCAGATGGTCAGTTTTCTTTTTCCAAGGACTCGCCATTGCCGATTATCCAAAAATGGGTGCAGCCTTCCCTCCACTTGGTCCCGTTCCTAGCTCTTTACAGGGGGAGGTCATTCCAGACTGTCTGGTTCACTCGGGACTGGAGGCTGCGGTCTCTTGCTGTGTTTCTGCTGTACACCATCACTGGTAGTTCAGACAAAGGAAGAGCAACTGCCCTCTTTCAACCATATGCCTCTTTGCCTACCAGACCTGCACCCCTCCTTTCCCTAACTCCCAGTCCTGGTCCCGAATCCAGCCACATGCCCTCTCCCTCTCCTTTTCCCTCTCCCTCAGACTTCTTACAGAATGTGCTGCCTACCTCCACAGCCTACCACTAACTTCAAAGCCTGATTCAAAGGCCCCTGTCCATGGCATGAAGAACCCAAACTGGAACTGGACAGAGCAGAAGCTGAACACCAGCCCCACCTTCCAATGGCCTGTGTGTCCCTGGGGAAACACCTTCGTCTGTCTCCAAGAGCTGGGGTGAGGATCAGGGTTCTAGGCGTGAAACAGGTGCTTGATGAGGGTCACTCCCCATCTCTGGCCACTGCCTCACTGCATGTGGCTGTCTGTTCTATTTCACCTTCTCAGAGGTGGTTCTGAAATAGTCTCTCACCATTTACGGTAGTGTGTGAAATCTTCACAATCACCAAGGGCAACGACTAACAAATTTCAGCTCCTAGTACACTAAATACACGAGCAGGCCCTCAGTACACTCTGGCCAAATAAATCACTCTGTCCTGCACTTCCCGTGCTTGCTCAGGTAAGGTAGGCTGCTGTATTCCAGCACATTCAGGCAGGTTCTCACAAACTGTCAGTCACAGGTCTCAGTTTGTCACCAGAATGATCCTCCTGAAGGATAGCTCAGCTCCATTCTCTTGCCTGCTCCAAAACCTTCCAAGACTCCTTGATGCCTACAGAATATCGTCAAAACTACCTCATACGACTTTTTCTGGTCATACACTTTGAATCCCAAAATCTGTATTTCTCTCTTATCATCACACACCTAATTCTGCAGTCAAAGTTTCTCTGTCACCACATCTGTGTTTGTTCTTGAGACCTTCGATCACAAGCAGACACCTCTGTCCCTCTCCCACTAACAGACGTTTGATAGGCACTGTGACCTTCAGTGCTGACTCTTCCCTGAGGCAATTTGTGTGTTACAGGTCCCCTGGAGGCTTGGGACCACTTTCGGTCACCTCAAGGGAAACCCCACTCTTAGATCCACAAGTCAGGGAATGGGCCTATTGTGTCTGGGATAGGAGAAGTAATAATTCCACCAGGGTGCAGCCCTGCAGGACTTCCTCAGACCCGGAGGTCAGGCACACAGTACACCATGAAGGACTGAGTCAGGCACCACCTCTCCTCTCTCCCAAGGAAAAAAATGAGCCCCCCAGCAGATTAAGTCCATCACACGTGGCCAGAGGAAACATCCTCTGAGGCTCTTCATTCTCAGTCAGTGTCTCAAGAGTTAGGGGAAAAACATTCCAGCCTCTGAACTCATTTTTAGAAAGCCAGAGAGGCAGGAACAGGTAAACATGGCCCAGGAAGCCACACAGCAACTGGCTCCAGATCTCTGGGTAGAGGACCCTGGCCTGGTGAGGCCAGAGAGATCTCAGGAAAACAAAAAGAATTCCTAGCCTGGCACGGTGGTGCATGTCTGTAATCCCAGCGACTCGGGAGGCTGAGGCAGGAGGATCACGAGTTCAAAGCCAGCCTCAGCAATTTAGCGAGGCCCTAAGCAACTCAGTGAGACCCTGTCTCTAAATAAATTCAGAATAGGGCTGGGGATGTGGCTCAGTGGTGGAGTGCCCTGGGTTCAATCCCCCGTCCCCCCCCCCCCCAAAAAAAAAGAAAAGAAAAGAATTCCTGAGACTGGGAAAAAAAGCAGAATTTACCCTGCAACCCAGAGCTGCTCCCCAGCAAAGCTTTGCAGCCTGAACATCCCTGTTTTGCACAGGAAACCTGCAATGGTGGACAACCATAGTTCTGTCCCCTGTCCCCGCAGAGCACAAACATCAGGCCACCTGCTCCACCCCTCCCACACAACCATTGGCTCTCAGCCTCCTGCTGGGGCAAATTCCTAACACTCCACTGCCCCTCACTCACCCATCACCCTCGCCCGATGTCACTTGCCTCCAAGGGCTACCCACCCCTCCCATTTACCTCCTCAGAAGCCTTCCACCCCTTCTCCACCTCAGCAACCTCAGCAGAGCCACAGGACACTCATGAATGGAGACTGGCAACATCAATGGGAAGACCTGTGGGCTTCCCATCTCCTTCCATGTCTTGGACCAGTGGCAGGTCTCTGCCCCACCACACAAGTGGGTATGCCAGTGGTTACCAGCTCCCTGACTAACGGCGGAGACTGGACTGGGAGCCAGTAGCTACAGGCCACAGACCCAAGGCCTGACACTGCCTCTGTGTGTGACCTCAGGCAAATCACTTCTCCATCTGGCCTCTTCTCCAGAAAGCTCTGGGATGTCCCTGGAAGCCCAGGTTCTCATGTAGTCCAAGCTATCCCTCCAGGAGGAAGCAGCCATCAGGGAAGAGTGGGCAGGAACAACCTGATCCCTGGGGTGCAAACCCCAACTCCTCCCTGTTGTAAGTTTTGCCCATGCAAAATGCACTCTGGCACCTCCCCAAAGGGAGAAGGTTTTTGGCTTTACATAGGAATAGATAAATGTAATAATAGTAACCCTGGCATCTGAACGAGGCTTTGTGGCTTACAAAGTGCTTTCCCTCATCGATTCATACATTCTTTACACAACTCTGTGAGGGCTGGCCTCTTCGACACAGTCAGGGCAAACTCAGAAGGCTGGCTATTCCAAGAGCTTAGTGACTTAGTAAATCCTGACCAAAATCACAGAGCAGGCAACAGAAGCCCAACAATCTGGCTCTCTGTTCCTCAGAGTGTCCCTGTCCCTCCACCCTCCTCATGCATTGGGAATGGGAGGTACCCAGGAACCAAGGCTCAGCAAGATCAAATGATCTGCCCAAGACCCCAGGACCCATAGAGGCGCAGCTTCAACTCAACTCCTGAAAAACGTCTAGGAAACAGGCAAAATGAGAAACGCAGAGAATGTCAGCCCTTGGTGGGACACAGAGACTCTGGGGTCCCACACCTTCCAGAGAGGCCCCCTCCTTCTGACGATGTACCGCCTCCTCCACAGCCACCCCCATCCCGCTGCCCACAGCTTGATGGCTGTATTGATCTGGATGATTTTTTGACTCCCAAAGAATTAACCATTCTCTCAGGACCAGAGCCCAAAGCAGGTGCCATGTCTAACAGCAGGACCTGGCTCTCAACTAAGATGCTCCTGCCCCCACTTCCAGCCCCAGGCCACCTCTGCCACTGGCCTGCTAGGCCACATAGACCATGGGTTTTCCCCTAGGACCACAAAAGACTCCTTGCTGCTACATATTGAAGGAGGAAGGGGCAGCTCACCAGCCTGGCTCTTCCCCAGCTGAAGGAGAGGTTGCAGCCCCTGAAGGCGGCCCTGAAGGCGGCCACCTGTGTGCACCTCCAGTGGGACCACCTGGTTGAAGAGGGAAAGTGTCTCAGACTACAGGTGCCCTCATCCCCTGGAGAGGAAGACTATCATCACACAGAGGGGGACATAGATGTTAGTGCTAAGGATTCTGCTTCGCTGACCTGTATAAATTTAAATCAATAACCTACAATCCTAAATGTGCACGTAGTCACATAAACATGCAAATTAGAAAGATCTCTGGAAGACTCAACACCAAACACTTGGCAATGGAAACCTATGGGAAGGAGACTGGGGAAGGGAAGGATTCACATTTATTCTTCAAATTCTTGACTAGGCTGAATTAGTTTCTTATGACAAGTTCTTGCAACTATAGAAGAAAATCAATGTTCAAATGTATCTTCAAAAGGGGGCCAATGCTAAAGAAGCTATCCTTGAGGAATAATATTGAAATTGCCATTTTCTTTTCTTTTTTTTTTTTTTGCAGTGCTGGGGATTGAACCCAGGGCCTTGTGCTTGTGAGGCAGGCGCTCTACCAACTGAGCTGTATCCCCAGCCCACCATTTTCAATAGGTTGAAAGTGATTGGATTTGATAATTTCACAGAGTTCCACTAATAATCATGGATAAATACCCAACCAATACTTATAGAATGACTTCTCAGAACCAGTACCATATCCAGACAGTAATAAACTTTGTTTTTGTTTTTAAAGGAAGCTATAAACAGAGGAGGGCTTCCCTCGTAGGCAGGGACCCCAGGCTATTCATCTCTAGATTCCCAGCAGCTTGAGCAAAACTGAATCTAAACTCACATGAGTTTGGCAAAGGAAAAAGATACATAAGCAGACAGAAAATAAACATCCATCACTAGGCACACAAATGAAATTATACATACTAAATTCAACAACAAATAAGGCATCTCAGTAAGAAAAGAAGAGGTGGACAAAGAGGGATGTGTCAGGCTCTGGTTAACTTGAGAACTGTGCTGATCTTTGCTGATCTGGTGTGAGACAGGGACAGAGAAGAAATGAGGAAGGAAGGCAGTCTAAGGGGCATGCAGTGCCCAGGTTGCAGGCACAGCCTTGATCGCAGAGCCCAGAGAAAGACACTCGTCAACTCTAAGAAGCAGCTTGAGCTGCATGTCCCTGGGAGGCTTCCCCTACCTCTCCCAGCCTAACTAGCATATCCTGCCAGAAGGGCAACATCCCAGCAGTCTCAGCAGAGCTGCCCTGGCTCTCTAAATTAACTTATATTTTTATGTAGATGATCAATCTTAAGGCCTGAAGTCTAAATCTGCAGGAGCAGGGAACCAACCCCTCCCTCTGAAGTTTATCACTGTAGAATTGACACTTCCAGCATGTGCGTCCTACAACAGGCAGTATGGGCAGGGTTCTTCGAGCAGGCTTGGGAAATGTCTGTAACAGCAGAAGGTGCTCCTGGGCACCGTGATGCAGTTGGCTGCGAGAGAAGATGCCTGGGATGATGTTCGGTCCAGAAACCATCGCAGTGGAGGGCTTCTAAACAGTGAGATGGGGTTGGGCTGACCAAGAGACCAAGGGACAGCACGATGACTGAACCCCAGGACTGGGAGGCAGAAGCACGTCACTTCCTGTGGACACTCTAGAACCAGGAGGATAATGCAACAAGAAGGGCAGCAACACTGATGGCACTGACATTCAGTGGATCAGCAGGCCAGACTGGTCAGGAAGTCCACCCCTCTGTACAACCTCCTGATCTCACATGTACAGCCCACGGGCGCCTCTCTGGAAGGCACATGCATTTATTTCTGCTCCAACTTTGGAGTGTTTCCTAAGAATCAGTTGTATTTAGTCCCAAACCTGTTTATGCCAGTTGTTTTTTGGCATTATATTTACATAACTGAATTAAACATAATCTAAACAGGTAAAATAAAGAAAGATAAACAGATAAAATAATAAGGAAGAAAGATGTGTCTAAGAAAAGAAAAGTGAATATTTCAGAAATGTTTGGAAATCTAAGTAACCAAAAAAAAAAAA
>JAJEJO010000711.1:196228-224991 GCA_020662805.1 Glaucomys volans | reverse complement strand
AGAAAGAAAGAAAGAAAGAAAATAAATCATAAAAATCTAGAAGCACTCTGTGTCCTGATTATTTCCTGATTAATTCTCACTCACTTCAAGGAAACTGAAAATTATACATGCATCCTAACTGAAAAAGGAGGTCACAAGGGATCATAACTAGAGTACACATTGAGCATCTCCAACCTGATAATCCAAAATCCAAAGTGCTCTAAAATCTGAAACATTCTGAGCACTGACAATGATGCCACAAGCGAAAAATTCCAGACCGTGAAACTTTCATGCACAAAATTATTTAAAATATTATATAGAATTACCTTCACGTTATATGTACAAGGAATATGTGAATCATAAATGAATTTTATACTTAGACTTGGGTGCCACCCCAGGATACCTCATTATGTGTAGCAAATATCCACAAATCTGAAACAATTCTGGTCCCAAGCATTTCAGGTAAGGGATATGCAACCTGAACCAATATGCAAAGGAAAGAACTTTCCCTGCCAACAAGAGATCAGCAAATGAACCATACATCCATATGTTTTCAATTAAAAGAAGCTATTTAACATACATATAAGTTGGGCTGGGATTGTAGCTCAGTGGTAGAGTGCTTGCCCAGCATGTGAGAGGCACTGGTTCGATCCTCAGAACCACATAAAAATAAATAAATACTCATAAGTGTATATGTAGGTGTGTATATATGTATATGTATGTATACACACACAAGCATGTGAGGGTGTGATTTTTTGAGGTTCCTAGATTTCACTGATATTTTATAAAACCTAATGAGCTTTATTTAGTAGCTCCCATCTTAAATGCATAATCTCATGGGTGTTGATAAATATACTGCTATGTGACTGCGTCCTCACTCAAGATACAGAATCTGCACGCCTGCATTCCCAGTGACTAGGGAGGCTGAGGCAGAAGGATCGCAAGTTCAAGACCAGTCTCCGCAACTTAGTGAGATCCTTGACAATTTAGTGAGATCCTGTCTCAAAATAAAAAACAAAAAGGACTGGGGATGTAGTGGTAAAGCACCCCTGGGTTCAATTCCCAGTAACAACAACAACAACAAAAAGATGCAGCACTCTGTGTTCCCCCAGTGTTCCCTTGTGCCCATCCAAATCAACACCCCCAACCCCTCAGAGTTCTGTGAGGGTGCCACAGGTCTTCCAATGCCACACTGGGGTCATCTGTTGACCTGGGCTTACCACCACCCATCTTCTGCTGTTATTCCCTTTCTTCATACATAAGAAAAGCCACGTTTTTGGTGGGTGGCTCTGTGCAGACCCACGGCTGTGCAGCCCCCACCACAATCATCTAACCTTTTACATTAACCCTAGGTCCCATGACCCTGCATGGAGGACACTGACACAACTCAGACTATGCAACAAATACACCACCGACGATCACTCTGAAATCAAGACTACGTTTTCAGAATTTCTGTTTTTTGAGAAAATATAAGCTCTAGATTATTATATCTGACCTATTTTAATGCACCTTTGTCAATTTTGTTGAAATACAAACTGAGAACTTGAGACTTAACGGGTTTAATCAACCAACTCCGTGTCTCAGTCCCCTCAAAGATGCCTCCTTTGGGCTGAGTTTGATCTAGAACACCTGGCCTTGAGACCACACGGTTCTGCATTCCCTGTGAGCTGTCCTTCCCCTCACTGTCCACCTCCACTGTCTCAGCTACAAAATGCCAGTGGCAAGGATACCCAGGTCACAGAGTGGGTGTGAGGACACACCAGTACACTGAAAGTGAAACACTTTTAAGACCTGCGTAAATGCTATTTATAAGACTTGAGCTTATCTGTCAACCTTTAGAACAGGGTCTTCCGACCAACCAGGTTGCAGTAAAGGACATGGAGTCCCTGTCATTGCAGACATGGAAGCAAAGGCTTGGTCTGCTAGGGACACCCCTGCTGGCAAGTTCCACAGCAAGCCCAAGATGCTCTCCTCCCCTGCATCCAAGGAGCAGGAAGGACTCTCAGGCACAGGGCAACAAAGCGAGGTCACCAAGATCCGTGGGAACGTCCTAGAACCCCATGATCCCAAGATGATGCCGTCAGTTTGTGACCAGGCCAACCAAGCTCCTGCAGCGAGTGATTTGGCCTAATGGCGGACGACGTCTGGCCCTCCTCCACTCCAGATCCTTCCAGAGGCTGGCTCCACTGCCTCTCCCACACCGCCTACTCTCAATCCATTCCTCCACAAACAGGGGAAAAGAAAAAAGATGGTGAGAGGCCACCGCCATAAGGAAATAAAAGGAAGCTCTGTCACAAAAGTAGAGCATCCTGGGGTTGGGGCTGGGGCTCAGGGGTAGAGCGCTTGCCTGGCACATGGGAGGCACTGGGTTCGATTCTCAGCGGCACATAAAAATAAATAAATAAAAATGTAAAGGAATTGTGCCCACCTACAAAAAAAAAAAAAAATAAATAAAAAAAAAAAAAAACCCACAGCATCCTCTGTCCTCAGAGAGCCCCTTCAGAGGGACCTTCTTCCATTCACAGGGCAACCAAACAAATGGGGCCTGGCTTCCCAAACCTTTCAACCTTGCTTCTATGTCTCCCATTGCACTGTTATTTTGCATTTCCTCCAGATTATTAATTATCAGAAACTGCCCAGCAAGCAACAAGCAAAGCCATGAGCACTTTAGTAAGATGTGAAGATAAAGTTTCTTTTTTTCTTTTTTTCTTAAATACATGGGGAAATGGTCAATAATTCTGAAGACACATGTTTGGTTTTGGGTGTTTTTTTTTTTAAGACATTCATTTAGGAAATCTGGGTATTTATTAGGCAGGCATTGAAGGTCGGCACCCTAGTAAGAGGCTGGGAAATGACAACAGGGCAGAGGGAGCCACCACTCAGGGAAGCATTATTCTCCACCCCCACCTCAATGCCCTCCCTAAGGGCACCTACCATGAGCAGCTTGGTGACTGCTATGGTTTGAATATGATTTGTTCCTCCAAAGCTCATACTGAAATCTGATTCCCTATATAAGTGTTAAGAGGTGCTGGGGCCTCTAAGAGAGAGCAAGGCCTTTCTTGTGGGAGTGATGGTGTTATGAACTCATGTGTTGTCTGCCCCCCATGTGCCTGCTTGTCCTTCCTCTTTCTGGAATGGATTGAAGCAGCACAGACCCCTCACCAGAAACTGATCCAATGTCAATACTACGTGCTGGATTTCCCAACCTCCAGAACCATGAGCAAGCTATAAAAACCTCTATTCTTTACAAAGTACTAGGTCTTAGGGATTTTGTTATAGCAACAGAAGACAAACTAAGACAGTTGACGAGCCTTGAGTTTATCTGTCAGCCTTTTAAGAATCTGGCCCATGGGGATTTATCCCTCAGGGTATGATCCTCTCAGCAGAGAAACTCAGCCCTCAAAGGCAGCCCAGGAGCCCACCTAGAGCCAGCCATGAAGCTGGAACAGGCAGCAACTGCAGTTGTCAGTGCCAAGCCTAACTCAGCAGGCACCAAACTACACTCCATGGGGACCAATCTTGGAGACATGTGAACCAACCACAATCATGGAGATCTTGTAGAAGTTCAAATCCAGTCAGTTTATGTTGGGGTTTTGAAAGGAGATAAAGGAAGGGGCCGGAGCTCTTCCCAAACATGCCATTTATTTCTCTGTTTACAAGAAAGAAAGTTCTTGAGCAGAGGAAGGGAAAAGAAAAGAACAGCTTCATCTCTAATCAAGTGAATTCCTTAGGAACCACAAAAAGGAATTTTGCTGGAAGAAACAGTTAAAATATGATCAGAGGAGGGAAGAGGAAGTGGATATAAAATATGCAGGAGGGGAAAGAAGAGAGCTGACAGGCCTGCTGACGTGACGTGTGAAGGACAATAATCCGGAAAAAAAGGCATAAAAGATAAAATTAAGAGTAACCAAATGTCCTACAGAAAAATAATATCACATTCTGCAATATTACACAGAATTTCATGGTTTACAACATTCTTAATAATCCTTCCAAAAGAGGAATAAAAGGCCAGGTGTGGTGGCACTTGCCTTTAATCCCAGCTACCTGGGAGGTCGGGACAGGTAGATGGTGAGTTCCAGGCCAGCCTGGGAAACAGAGAGAGACCCCACCTCTAGAGGAAGTTCAAAGGTGAGAGATGATTTGCCAAGAATAAATGCAACAAATAACTAGCACTTGTGTGGTGCTCTGTAGTTTGTAAGGTGCCTCTATACACGTTGTCCCCTTCCCCTACTAGGTAACCAAATAATACTCACAACCTTGTCTGTCAGGGAGAACAGGGAGAAGCCCTCCCCTGGCACCACGGCCCCACTTGCCTTGGCCTGTCTTAACTTTCCCCAACACCAGAGAGTCCAAGGTGCAAAATGCCATCAGACAGGACTGCCTCCTCCTGAAAGGTCCTTCTACCCATCAGAAGCCACCTGGGACTGGCAGGTTATGGATGCTTCACTTTGAGGACCCGACACAGCAGGCTGATTCCCAGCACTGGGACCTAAGCCCTCTTCCCTTCTGACTGTACCCACTCTCCCTGGGCAACCCCTCATGCTCCCTACAGCTTTAGGTACCACTCAGTACTGATGAATCTCAAATCCAGAATGTCTACACCCCTGTTCTTAGCGCCAGATCTTGAGTACAGGGCCTGGTACACAGAAAGCATTCAATAATTATCCACAGAATAATTTAACAATTACATTTGGATGTCCCACAGGCACCCCAAACTAAATTCCTCTTGCCTATCCCTTCTTCCATCTTGGTGGATGACCCTTGAGGCTTCGTGCGTAGACAACTTTCACGGCCTCCTAAACTCTCTTGGTTTCACTCAAGTCTATCAGGAAGATCTTTCTATATGCAAACCAGATCCTATCTGTCCCCTGCTTAGAATCCTTAAAAAAAAAAAAATTCTATTATCCTAAGAATAAAACCCTTTCGCTATCTACAAGAGCTGTCCCTCCAGCTCTTGCCACCCACCCAAGCTCCTATTAAGAATCCTCACCAGTCCCAAGCAAGTGAAAATCTCCTATGACTGACCAGAAAGTCCTACACCCACTGTTCCACCTGGCAAACTCCTACTCACCCTTCAAGGCCCAAGTCAAGAGTACCCTTCAGAAGCCTTCCTCGGTTTCCCTGGGTAGCACTCTCTCACTAACAGGATTTGTACCACCCCCATGAGCTGCTTGAGGGCAGCAGCTGAGTTTCACCCACTTGGCACAGTCTGCCTAGACCAGTGTTTGAGCCCTGATGAAATCTTTGGTAATAAGCAGGAGAAGGAAGGGAAGAATAGCCAGGGGAGGCAGCTCCAGCTCTCTGCAGTTGCTCTTCTGCAAGTCACTTTACCCGATGACTAGAACTAGGCAAAAAGGATGTCAATGACCCATTTTCTGGGCTCCTAAAATCCCCCTTCCATTCCTGCCTTTTACCTGGACCAGAAAGGAGAGTATGAGTGAGTGAATGAGTGTGTATGTGTGTGTGAGTGTGTGTGTGAGTATGTGTGAGTGTGTGTGTGTGTGTGTGTGTGTGTGTATACTACTGAGGATTTAACAGAGACACCCTGCCACCAAGCTCCAGCCCCAGCCCTTTTTAATTATTTTACTTTATTTCGAGACAGGGTTTCACTAAGTTACTAAGGATGGCCTTCAACTTGGGATCCTCCTGCCTCAACCTTCCAAGTTGCTGGGATAATAGGCGTGCACCACCATGCCAGCACCAGAAAGGATCTTTATTAACAAGTGATGGAGTACTGGAGTATTGATCGGCACCCTTGAAGAGCTAAATAAATCTGCCTTTAAGAAATCATCCTCAAATCACTTGGACTCATGCCAGAACACTTCCCCTGGCCTAGATCTAGCCAAAAATGGATCGAATGAATTCTCAATGAGAGGCAACGAGGAAGGAAATAAAGGTAAAAGCAAAGCCAGAGTGTAGGCATTCAACCAACATTCACGGAGCAACTGTGGCCACCAGAGCACTGCAAAGGCCACGATGGGGCTCAGTCACGAGGTAAATGACAACCGGTAAGACAGACACACGCACATTTCTGAAGGACATGCACAGCCAAATCCCTGCCTCTGGGGGAAATGGGCAGGCTGCCCACGGGTGCTACATGGAGAGAAAGGGACAGACTGGTGCTGGGTCTGGTCTCACAGCACACTCCCAGAGCAGGAATGGCTTCCCAGCAACCTGGCATGGCATACTGGACACACTGCGTGTTTGACAAGGTAGAACAAACACATTCCACACACGGAAGGCAAGGCAGAGCCCACGCAGAAGGACCACAAAGCATCTGCTCTCCGTGGCAAGGTGGTTTCTGAAATGTTCCAAAAATCTGGGAAATGACGTATTGGGTCAGATAGTGAATCAATACCTTAATGGGGTTAAATACATCCTGCTCTGGACCACATTCTAACTCTGGAGCACCCTGTGGTCAGCACATCTTGTACCACCCAGACTCAGGGCTTTACCAGCATCCTCACGTGGCTTGGTGGACAGCCTCAGAAGAGGTGCCGTCAATTCATTCCCGCCCTGCACACGTCACTCTCACAGCAAGGGGTAGAAACAATTTCTCATCACACCTGGTCACCCTGTGACTTGCTATCCAGGCCTAGCCTCCAAAACTCCAGTCACTTCCACTTTCTCCCTGCGACCACTATGCTGGGAGGAAGTCCAAGTGGGCCTCGTGGAGAGGTCTGACGGCGGAGCTCGGGGGCTCCAGACCTGGACCAAAGCCTTCTGAGAACCTGCCAGCACAGCCTCAGCCGAACGCTGACTGCTGAGTGAAACAGGCCGGCAGCCAAGTGCGTGACCCCGGCCAGGGCCACGGGAAGCAGAAAAACCACCCAGCAGCCAGAGTCAACCCACAGACTCCCGAGCAGTAATAAACTGTTCTTTTAAACCCGTAAGTTTTGGGACCATTGTATACCAATGGATAACTGAAACACATGGTAAACAAATGGATATATCTGCAGTGAGGCCACAGAGAATAGGCCATCCCACGTTATGTCTGACCTGTGATGCTATGTTTGGTTCTGGAATGTTCCCCAAAGGTTCATGTGTTGAAGGTCCCAATGCAGCAAGGCTCAGAGGTGAGGCTATTGGAAGTGATTGGATCGTGAGGACTCTGACCTCATCGATGGATGAATCCACCGAGGGATTCATTGCTGAATGGCGTTCTGGGAGGTGGTGGACCTAGTTGAAGGGAGTGAGTTCTGAGGGACTGTCTTGTTCCGCACTCCTTCCTCTCTCTTGCCCTGCTTCCTGGCCACCATGAGGTAAGCAGCTCTACTCTGCCACATTCTCCTAGGAAGCCAAGATATAATTCTTATTCATCTAACCTTGCATTTATTTCTGAGGAAAAATGTTTTCAGAATGCAATACTAGGCTCTCGCTGGACTCAGTGAGTGGAGCTTAATGCCATCTGATGAGGTGTCACCACGACAGACACCAGTGTATGAGGGTTGGGGACAGCGACACCCAGCACCCCAACAGCTATGCTCCCTCATGAGCACATGCTCCTCAGGAAGGCCCCTAGAAATGCCTCCTTATCCCCAACTTGCTCCTTCAGACACTTGGGGGTTGAGAAACCAAGAGCCCACCCTGCTGGAAGTGTTGCTCCACAGCCCAGAGAAGGTCTGAGGGTCTCTTTCATGATGCAGAAGGGGCTCTGGGATCCCATTGGCCTGGGTTCAAATCCTACTTCCCCACTTACTAGTTATGTGACTCTGGACAAGTCACTTTAGTTGTCACACATTTCAGTTTCCTCATCTGCAGAATGAAGGTACCTGCCTCTAGCTGGAAAATCTGGCTGGAACAGAATGAGAGCTCAGAAATCGTGGTCACCTGGTCTACCTGGGACTACCCAGGGAGCATCTCAGCCTGAGTGCTGGTGAGAGGTGGAGGGCACGAACCCATGGAAGTTGTCATCAAGACAGCTGGGGGTGTTTCTTCAGGGTCAGACCACCCTGATGGGATCTGCTGCAGAATGAGAACAGCCATGGAGTCCTAGCCACTCCATCCGACGGAGAATTGCCCAGGACTGCTGGGCTAGGCAATCCCAGGAGTGAGTGAGTATGTGTGTCTGTGTGGGCAAACATGCTTGAGCATGTGCACATTCATGTACACACAAAGCCACCCAGTGACCCAGGGTTCGCCCAGCCCTGGGCCTCAGTTTCCTCTCCACCCAGCTGACTCTGAAGTGCTGATTTAAAATCACAAGCATGAGGACTCCGACGTTCAAAGCAAAATGTCAGCGAAAAAATGTGGGTGAAAGGTGGGCCCTAAATGGTGTATGAACCACAACGACACACTGGGAAAGCTGTTTACACAGATAATGATCAGAAAAGGCCACAGAGAAGTGTGACCTGGGGAAGGGAGTGGGGTGACTTCCTGCAAAACCATTTACATGCTCAGTAATCCACTATTCTTCATCCTGGGCAGCGGGACACCACGGCCCTGCAGCTCCCTGCTCTGCATTTTCTCAGCACTCGGTTCCTCCGTGGAGGGCCATCTGTGCGCTCTTCATGAGAGATGGCCACTTCACTCTGGCCCCAGGACAGTGGCAGAGCCCAAGGGCCAAGACTAAGGATGAGACTGCCTCCTCCTCTCTACTGAACCTCCCCTCAAACCCCCAGGGCTGCTGCCTCACTGCCCTCCCACCCAACTCCTGCCTCTCTTCTCTCCGCACTTGTCACATGCTCCTGGCAAAGGTCCCACCAGGAACTCTGTCCTGGGCTTCTCCCTTCCTTGCAACCAAGTCCCAGGAGGAGAGGGGGTGCTCCCCATTCTATTTTAGGGCCTCCCATCTCTTGGCACCATGCTTCAACATTGCTTAGCAAAAACATTTAGAGCAACCAAAGCAAGAAGGAGGCCCAGACGCCTGGGTTCCAGAGAAAGAGGGGCTTTCAGGAAAGTTCCCCATTCTACCTTCTCAGTCACCAGAGACCCCTCCCCAGTTATCTGGCCTCTCTACCCGCTCTCAACCTCACTGGGCCTCAGTTTCCTCCTCTTTGAAAAAGTCCGTCACATCCCGGATTGAATGACATTTGACTCCAGCTGCAGACGGGATGTCTCTGGAAGCCATGCCCCTGTGCCCTCCTCCTGCACCCCCACACCCTGCCAGAGCCAAATGCTCCTTCACCTGGGTGAATGGCTTGCTGTGGAATATGAATGTGTGAAACAAATCACACCTCATAGCTTCATCCTGCCTGACTCTGTGAATAAGGCCTTAATGGGCCACGCATCCCATGAGAACTGCTCCCAAAGAGCCTTTCTGCTAGAAAATAAGTCTACAAACTATTATCCAGTGGTTCCTGAGCTCCTGATTTGCCATGGACTCTTTCCTAAATGATACTATCAAAACTCACAGGGGCATGTGTGCAGGTCTCAGAGCAGCCCTCATCTAAGGAGTGTCCCCATATCTTGGCACATGTCTGCCCCCCTTTCCCTTCATCCTCACCCATTAGCTCCTGGTCCTGCTCCTGATGCCCCCTACTTCTTCACCTCATCCCAGGGACACTGTGGGTGGTGAAAGGCAAACTCTGCTCTCAGAGGTGTCGATGCTGGGCCTAGGTCAGGGAGGGACCTAGGCAAAGCCTGCCGGCTGCACTCCTCCCGACTCCTCCGCCCTCCCCACTCCTCTGCCCTCCCCACCACAGCCTGTCAGACGGCTGACCCTCTGTCGGCAGACCCGACTCTGGAGTACTCAATGTGAGCTAAAGGGTGAAGTCCCAGCCCCATCCCTGCCTCTACCAGCTCCTCCCATTAGAGCCCCACCGCTGGTCTCCTAAGAAGAGCCCAGGATGAGCACCAGACCACCCTGCACCTTATAAATACCCTCTGTCCTTCCCGTGGAACCGCGGAGGTCTGGATTGGGGACATGAGGGTTGCAGAAGAAGACGTTTGACACCGGAAATGTTTTCTTGGTGCTGCTGGTGGGGGCTGTGCTGCTGGTGGGGGCAGCACCAAAACCACAAAACTCACAAATGCCCAGAACCCAGGTTAACTGTGAAAACAAGTCCACCCCACACAACCCAGGAGGGAGTCCCTGCCAGAGCCAACAGGTGAGGGGGAAGAGAGGAAAAAGGGGAAACACAGGGCTGGAGAAAGAGGAAGGGCGGGATGGGAATGGAGTGGAGATGGTTCCTAGGGGTTGGGGCCCCTGCCCCTCTCATCCTCTAAGGAGTCCCAATCCCAGGAGGCAACCCAGGCTGGAGGAGCAGCAGAGTAGAAGGATGCTTCTTTACCACTCCTGGGGTTAGGGTGGGTCCCCTGTGTCCCTTCCCACAGCAACACCACTGCTCTTGGCTTGTCCACGGCACTCAGAAGGGAAGCTATGATTTACAGAAGACTTTGGTGGGTAAGCCTGGGAACCAGGCCCCTTTTAAAAAGTCGTATTGGTCCCAAATGAGTGACTCATAAACTTCTGGAACATGGCCCACTGTAAGCCAGGCCTCTAGCCTCCTATCTCAGGCTCCCAAGTGGACCTTGGAGCCCCTTTCCCTAACCCCTCTCTCCCCAAGCTGAGCTCCAGCGTGGCTTCAGGTCACGGTCATGCTCCCCTGGGATGCTCAAGTTTTTATTCTTTTTCTTGGTGCTGGGGATTGAATGCAGAGCCCTTCTCATGCCAAGCACGCATAATACGGCCAACTACACCCCAAGCTCCTAATATTTTTACTCTTGATTTACTCTTTTTTTCTTTTTTCTAAATTTAGGGAGGTTTGCAGTGCCCAAGGGTGAGACAGAATCATGAGTTCCTAAGTGAACTCCAGGCAGTGACCAGCAGGGCACAGGGGCCTGCCCTATGGAATGCCTTGTCTGGATCAAGGCCCACAGTTATTTTTCCTGAAAGCTTTGGCAGCTTCCAAGTAAGTTCCTTGCTGACCTGAGATAAGGCCCAGAGTGTCACCCACTTGAAGGGTCATCCCCAACCTCCCCAGAGCAAAAGGTTGGGACCAGTTAAGGCAGTTACAGCAGGGCCCAAACAGGTGTGCCCAACTGGCCCGTGAAGAGAGACCAGGAACCCCTACCAGCTGTGCCTTCTACTGAGATTTGGATGGGGACTCTAAAGCAGCAGACAGTCCCTGTCCCCAGGAAGTGGGAAGAGGGACGCAAGGCTCCTGCTCTCGGCCTCACAGGAAAAACACCCCGTGGAACACACAAATGTTCCCCCTACAGTGCAGGAGCCTTGGGTTGGGAGTCATCAGTGATTGTCCATCTCTGTCCTCCTCTGCCAAATGGGGGGTTTGGACTTGATGCTCTCCAGGCCCCTCCTGCACTAACATCCTCTGATCATTTCTAGAACACCTCAGAAGGCTGAAGCATGAATGGGGAAATTGGCAAAGTTGTGAAATGCCATGTTTGTTCACCCCGAGACTGCTCACAGTAGCCACTGTCCACAGCCCACTCGCACACACCAGGGCCACTGAGGCTCAGGTCAGCAGTAATTTCAGGTACGCCCAGCCTCTCCTGGAACCCAGCAGGTCACCTCTTCAAGCTGACACCATCTCAGCCCCACCCTCCACAGGACTGAGCTAGAGTAGGAATCAGACCCTCTCTACAGAGCAGAGAACCTGAGGCCAGGCAGCGGGGAAGCCTTCCTGACCATCAGTCAGCAAGGAGGCTAGCAGGCCAGACACTACGCCCACGGTAACAGCTCTGCCTTGTTCTCTACTCACTGGTTTGCTGACCCCCAAGGGGCAGACACGGTCTCCTGTCCCTCAAGTCTGCTCTCTGCTAAAACCCAGAAAATGACAGCTTGATAGGTCCCCTATCTCAAAACTGCCCAGACCTGGAGATGACTCAGGGGACGACTACTGAAGGTAATGGTTCAGAACTTGATCCCAGACCCCAAATGCTGCGAAGCCCACCTGCCTATCTGCTTCTGACCAATTTCCAATAGGAAGGACTGTGGCCATTTTTCCCACAGGGATCTCCACAGGCAGAGACACAGGCTGAAGCTGCCAACCTTGGAAGCTGTGACAGCAATGGCAGGAGCTCACATGAGAAGAACAGGACACCAGGAGAGACACAAAGGGATGTGTTGGCAAGCCCACACAGACCCACAGACACTGTCCCTTGCTGGGCCTTGCAGACTGCAGACGCACAAAGCTTCAGTGAGACAGGTCACTGCCTGAGCCAGAATGGAAAACAAGAAGCACCTTCGTCCAAGAACTAGGAAAAAGTTAAAACTGAGCAAAAGCCATGTTTTCCTCTAACCAGTGGGAGGCAATGGAACAGTCCCATCTAGTTTTTCATCAACCACCAAAGGTACTAGAGGGCCCCTGCAGACAGTCCCCATCATGGGGAGACCAGGGTAACGGCTAGGCTGAGATAGAGGCAATGGATGTAAAGGAAGTGCACTGGAAACAGACACAAGAAATGGGCACTCCACCCTTATGACTGCCATAACTAGGCTGTGTGGTCTTGAGAAGGTCACTTTCCAGCTCTGATCTCATGTACAAAGTAAGGAGGTAGAAGGTAGGCTGTAAGACTGTGGAATGTGTTGACTCTAAGCTCCATGGATTCCCCCAGTGAATTACCAGATAATAAGCTGAGAAGGTCAGAATCCAGTCCCTGGCTTCGGCAACCCCTCAGAGCCTGGCCCCGGTGCCAACCCTTGGGAAGCACAATATATTAGTTAAGCTGAAGCCAAAATTCCACCCTTCCAGCAGAAACCATCTACCAGGAATAGCAGACTCCAGGATGCAGTGGCCAGTAGCACAGTCCCCAGACATGTCCCCATACCATAGCTTCTATGGGGAGACTGCCATTTCCCACATCATCTAACTGCTTGTGGCACCCAAGCAGAAGCAGGAGATATGATAACCACATCTTCCTCTCTGCAGCCCTTCCCATATCCTAAGGAGTTCTCACCCACGTTTCCTTTGATCCTGACAACAGCCATGTTCTGCAGGCAGAGCAGACAGTATCCCCATTTGACAGAGGAGCACGAAGCCCACACAAGTCAAGTCACAAGCTGGAGCTAGGCAGTGATGGCTGAGGATCAGAATTCCCTGCCAGAGATTCTCCTGGCCAGGGTCACTAACAGGGAACAGCCAGGACAATGCTGCCTTGCGATCAGTCCTATGAGGACCTTCCTGTCACCCACTCAGTCTGGCACAGGTGGTAAAGTAACCCTAGGGTCCAAAGTTCTGACATCCTCCTTTCCCTAGGGACAAACACCAGTTGACATGGAGGTGTGGAGTCAGGGGTGGAGAGAGAGAGGTGGTCTTCCTACACTGGCTGCCAGAACGCATTCTGACTCAAGGGCAAAGAAAACAATCCCCATCATCACCACACAGGTCCCACCTGGGCTGAGAGCCCACAGAAGGGAAGAAGGAAGGACTCACCTCCCTCAGCAGCTGCATGCCCTGCAGCTCGTCCTGCTGCTGCTGGGCCACGGTGACTCCCAGGACAAGCGTGTGCACAACACAGGAGACCACAGAGATGATCACGATGGGGCTGAGGCTGAGGGGCAGTGTGATGAAGAAGGAGAAGACAAAGAAGGCCTGCCAGCCCACTGTGTCGCTGGCTGCATGAGCCCGGGCAAAGTTCAGGCCCAGGTAGGAGAAGATCTGGGCTGTTATCAGCAACCACAGCAGATACGGGACCACCTTTCGGGTCACCCGGTCAGGAAGCAGCCCCTTTTTGCAGAGCACGAAGAGGATGATGTCCAACACTAGCCCGATCCCAGCCACAATGAGGGGAGCCAGTTTGTCGCTGGAGAAGACCACAGCGCACATGACCACCACGTAGCAGTCAAAGAGGGCTGCGAAGACCACCAGCACCAGAAGGGTCTCATGGCGCTGCCTTTTGAAGTAAGTCTGGTAGAGGTTCTCCAAGGACTCAGGCACAAAGGTCAGCCGCATGAAGCGAGGCAGGCACAGGCAGGAGCCCGAGTTCCTGACGGAGATTTCATGGGTCCGGCCCACCCCACGATCAGGGTCAGAGGGCAGGCTGACAGAGTATTCTGCTGAGTACTCAGCTGAGTACTCAGGCTCAGAGAAGCCCTGATTCCTCGGCATCCTGGCTGATGTCTGTTTCTACTGGCCCTGGAGAAGTGGACTGGAACAGAGGACGCTCTCAAACAGGCCACCTACCAGGGCTTTCTGAGACCTGGAAAGGGCTGAAAGCTCTTCCTGGCTGGGGTTGAAGGGTGGCCACCTGGGGCAGGAACACAGAATGGATTTCCAGAGCACAGGTGGCACTGATCATCTGAAACTTAAAAGGACACTGCTAAGTAGGAGCACCTCTCCTTACCACTCAGTGGTTTCCCCATGACCCACCCCACCTCTCACAAAAGGATCTCTGCTGCAAGATCCTCCAGCACCAGGGCCTCCCCCTGCAACACTGCACACATACCCAGTCCTGTCCACGCCAGACACCCGGTTTCCTGTCTCTGGTTTATGGAGGGGCCTAACCACCTCTCCATCTCTCACACCCTCGTCTCTCTGTGTCATCTCCCTCAGTCCCTGACTTCTTCGCCTAAATTCCCTCCAGGCCCAATCCCGAGCAGCGGAAAATAAAACCTGCCAGGAAGAAGCCTGGGGATTCCTGCATCTTCCTTCTGTTTACTTCCTTTTTCCACCCAGCCCTTGGAGACTCGAGCTCCTCTCTCCTACCGGCCCCCTTCCCAACCTCCGGGCGCTGTATGCCTTGCGGAAGCCCGGCTCGGGCCCTGCGCTTACCTGTGCGGGAACTCCGGAGCCGCCTGCTCCGGGACGGTCCCCGCGCTGGCTGCGGGACCGGGTCACGCGAACGGCGGGCCGGGGCGGAAAGCCTCAGGTCGCCCAGGGGCTGCTCCCCGCCGAGCCTCGCTGCCCCTCCAGCGCCACGGCCCCCGGCCCCGGCCGGAGCGCTACTCCCCTGCGGTCAGGCCCGGGATTCCGCCGCGAGAGGCGCAGGGCTGCTCCTCAGCATCCACCGGCGCCCGGCCGCGGGAGGAAGGAGGAGGCGGCGACGGGCGCTGGAAAATCCGGGGGCGCCAGCCAAGCGCGCCCGCCCGGGGGCTGCGGCTGAGGGGCCGGGGTCGGGACCGCGGCAGCTGGCGCGGGCGGCGGCGCGCGCGGCGCCCGGACCCCTCTCTGGAGCGCGCGGTGGTCGCGGCGGCGGCTAGGGGCGCGCGCGGGGCCCTCCCCGGCGGGAGCGCGGGCCGAGGCCGGGGAAGTCCGCCAGCATCCTCTCACCGTCCTCGCGCCGAGCGAGCCAGCCGAGTCCGGGCGCGACGCGCTGCACAGTGAGTCCCCGCGGGGCGCCGGCGGCTCCGGGCCACGCGCGCTCCGGGCCCGGGAGGCAGGCGGGGGCGGGGCGGCCCCTCCCTCCCCCAGTCACCGCCTCCTCGGCGAGCGCGTCCCGGAGCGGGAGGGCGCGGGAGGCGCGCGCTCAGCCCGGCCCCAGCGAGGGCGAGCGTGGAGGGCCCGTCGGGGTCCCGGCGCTCCAAGTCCGGCGGCCGGCTGGCGGCGACCGCTGTGTGGAAGCGCCGGGGCGGAGGGCGGGCAGGAGGGATGGTCATCCACGCCTTCCCGCGGGCAGGCGGGTCTCGGAGGAGGGAAAGCCCGGGGCGTGCCCTCCCGCAGGTGAGGCGTGCTCCGGGCTCCCGCCGCTCCCGCCTGCGGCGGCTTCCTTCCGGGCCCCGAGAGGCCGCGGCTGAGGTTCGGGACCACTCCTCCGCCCGCTGCGCTGGCCTCAATGTCACTGCCCGCCCTGGGAGCGCCGGGCCTGAGCTGTCCACGGAGGGGACGCGCCGCTGAGCCTTGTCCTTTCGGGCAGCCGATAGGAGTGACCCCTACCCAGTGGGCACCTGGCCCGTGGAACTGGAAGAGACCTGCTTCAAAGGTCCCCCAGCACATTCCGCCTGCTTGAGAAGTGTTTAAATGCACACACTCCCTTAAAGTCGCAAGTGCTCCTTTTAAATGGAGACCCATCCGTCTCCTGCGCTGTAGTTGAAGTTATTTTCCTTGAATCTGACGGAACACCTTGATGATGAGGGAAGGTTGTTTTGTAACTAAAGCGTGTGTTGAGGGGAGGTGGGTGCTGAGGAGAGCATTGAGGGATCAGCTCCCCTGGGAGAGTTGAAGACATGGAACCCAGAGAAATACAGCCATCCGGGCCTGGATTGGGGATCCCTCCTCATGTCCTTGGGCGTCTCTGTGGGTTCCCTTTTCAGGACTTCAGGCATCTATCGCATCCCTCAGAGAACTGATCTGGTTACTGCCTTCTGTATCCGTTCCCCAAATTAAGACTGAAAAGCAGCCAACCTCAGCCCAAACTTCTCAGGGCTTTGATTCCGAAGGTGGGAGCATAACAGCAGCTATAGGAGGAGAGTAATCTGAGTAAAGCAGCATTTTCCCCCATTGTTTCGACTTGTTTGGAGTCCAAATTTTATTTTGAATTGTTACATGATGGTAAAGGAAGGCAGGATTTTTATGTTTAATAAAGGGATATGTCTTAATAAAGGAAAAAGAATTGATAAATACCATGTTGGGGCCTGCTTTGGCACAAGGGACACCCACGATGCACCCTCTGTGAGGGTGGCCACCCAGTGCCACCCTGAGGACACTGCCCACTCTGTCAGGTGACCACACATGCCAACCCTTACAATTCTCAAAGGGCAAGAGCAGGTTCTCTGTGGCCTTCTGCCATCATCTATGCCCCAGCCTCTCCTTCCTGCCCGGTTTTATGAGGGAGAGGGTTTCACCCAGAGACTCTCTTGGCAAGAACTCCACTCTCCTGTCCCTCTGACCTCTGACCCCAGCCTCCTCCCCACACCCAGCTCTTCCACAGTCCTCCTCTCTGCTGTGGGCCGCTGGTCAGCAGCCATGTGTTGAGAGCCAGGCAAAGCAAGGAGCCACCCAGTGCCACCCTCAGGACACTGCCCACTCTGTCAGGTGACCACAGGTAGACACAGGTTACAGGTGAAGATGGCTTCTGGTCAACAGGCCTGAGGCAGGGCCTTTCAAGATAGGAGGCAAGGATCTGATTGGGCCTGAAAGTGGTGCCTTCCAGTGGCTACATCTTCCTGGCCCAGGCCCAGTAACAAGAAAGCCCCACAGTACATGCCTATCCCTGCTCCGCATTCTGCGTCATGGGCACTGCCCTTCCCCGTAGGGAGGTGCTTAGGGGGACAGCTATAGCCCCTTACTGTGCTTCCCTAGGAGTCAGAGGCATCTGGGTGAATATTCCAGAGCTGGAGAGCTGCTCATGAAGAAGATTGGAGAACCTCATCTGGCTGGTTCGTAGCAGCCTGCTCCACTTCTGGCTCCTAGTACATACTCAACACATCATCTCTGAATAAATGGATCATCTCCCTAAGAAGAAATGGCACTTTGTAAGGGCACTGACTGCCACTGAGGGAACCAGCCAGTCTCTCCCTGATGCTGAAAATGTCCTGGTCCAAGGATAGTTAAAAATAACCACCCTCAGAGCTGGAGATGTGGCTCAGTGGTACAGCACTTACCTGGCAAGTGGCATGTGCATGACCCTGGGTTCAGTCCCCAGTGCTGCCAAGGGGGCAAAGCACCCCGAGGTGAAAAGAGTGTGATTGCAGAGCTGATGGTTTCAGCTGCCAAGCTCTGCACTATGTATGGTTATAACCTCAATTGGCAGGCTTTACTTTTGTGATCAAAAGATACGATAACTCTATCTTTAAAACACACGCACACAGAGGCAACCTGACCCTGAATGGCTGCATGGGTGACCTGCTCCTCTCATGCGTATCATAAAGGAAAAACAGAATCCTGGACTCCGGGCAGAAGCTGGGAGAGCATCTGGACCCTCACCCAGTCCCTGCATCTGCAGGGTGGGATGTGACTTTGCTGAAGGCACCTTTTTGTTTGTATAGTTCAAGACTAGAGATGATTGCTGAGAATTAAGTGTTAATGGGTAAACAAGAGTGGTTTGGCCCCTCAGGGAAGGAGTGGCTCCCGAATCCAGCAAACAATAGATCAGAGCTGAACTCTGGTGTCCTGGGGGAAAGAGAAGTGGGAGGAGAGAAGATCATTAGTTCCCCTGGTGCTGAGCACCAGGAGGGCCCTGTTTGGGGCCTGAAAGCAGAGCCTGAGGCCAGCTCCTGTGAGGTGGTTTACTTAGGGGAGTGAGGGCCTGGCAAGTGCTAGGGTTTTCGACAGGCTGCTGAGGGGGCCGAGGGGCTCCATCTGAGGGGCCATGCCTAAGACACCTGAGAACTTCTACTGCAGGGCTAGGAGAGGGACATGTTTTTCACCTGCTGCCTTCCTCTGTTGGTTATGCGTTTGTTGGGTGGTCACTCCCTAGTTCTTTGAGGTTTGTGCAAGGAAGGCTGGGTGGTCAGTGCCTGGGAAAGAAATGAGAGGTCCCAGTGCAGGCTCAGGCAAGGTGCTCTGAGGGTGGAGTAGAAAGGTGGCCCGGAGAACTTGGCACCTGACACTGGAGCGCGCCATGCAGGGTCCACCGGCTCATGGGTTTGGATCTGGTGTCTGGAGCAGAGAGGCAGGAATTGGCAGAAAGAGCTGGAACTCGGGAATTGGAGTGCTTAGCCTCATGCCCTGGCTTTCACACTAGCTGGAGACCTTGGGTGTTTCTTTCCTGGGCTCTCAAACCTCAGTGTCCTTGTATTGCAAAGTCATAGCACTAAGCCCTAGATGGGGTCATCATCAGGAAGGATTAGCGGGAACCAAAACCATTGGCATGCTGGACACAGTGGTGGGCACCTGTAGTTCCAACTAATTCAGGAGGCTGAGGCAGAAAGGTCACGTGGGCCCAGGAGCTCCGGGTCAGCCTCGGCAACATAAGGAAAACCTGTCTCAGGAAAATTAAAAGGCACAGTGGTTGGTGAATTTGCACAGAACAGTCAATGGACAACTCCACCTCACAGCTGGATGTCTGGGCAGCCCTGGCCACTTCTGTCCCCTCCATGGCTGGCTGGGCTGCTGTCACAATTGACCCTGATTGATGGCTACATCTGGGATCCTCTCTGGATTCGATTGCAGTTCTCCTCTGACCGTGTTGGCCTGTCAGTCATGTGCTCTTGCCTCTTTGTCTCACTCTGGTTCTTGGTATTTCTACCTCTGTGTCAGGAACTCTGACTCTGTCACTTGTTGGGCCCCTGTGAATGTGTGAGTGGGTGGGTACCGCAGGGTGTGGAAGAATGTGAGAGAGGGGAGTGTGAGTTGATGCGTGCATGTCTGTGTGAACGAGTATGAAGTGTGTGTGTGAGCGTGTACACCCGCATTCTCCTTGTCCTTCCTGGCTGGGTGCGGGCCTCTCCCCAGGCTTGTTCAGTGCTGTGACACAGCCCTGCTGGCTGCCTTGGGCACTGGTTCTAGGCCTCTTGGGTGGACAGAGAGAAGCAGAGCTGAGAAAGTGCAGCAAAGACATCCATGTACTGGCCTTCCCCAGGCTGTTTCTGGGACTGTCCCTCCTTGGGTGTGGGTGCCTCCTCAGGAGCAAGCCCCAGATCCTCTGGGCCCTCAAGCTCAATCTTTGAACCAAAGTAGCTATTTCATAACCTGTTGTTGAAATAATGTCAAAGCCTAATCATGATGTCAGCTGACTCCCATTGGCCCCATCCCCGCTGTGGCTCCCTGCCTTCTGGGCTCTGTTCATTGTGTTCTCCCCTTCGATTTATGACGTAAGTACTACTTACATCCCTATTTCAAAGATGAGGAAACTGAGGCTCAGAGGCATGAGGTAACTTGCTGTTGACAGTGAGGAAGGGCCAGGACCTCACATGGTAGACCATTTGCAAACTGGGCTCCAGCAGGGATCCTCGGGAGCTTCCTGTGGACTCCGTTGGTTCTCTGTAAACAAGGTGCCCTGTGGTCTCATGGACAGCCAGGAAACTTGGAGGCTCGTTTTCCTGATGCTCAAACAGGAAGAGTTCAAAATGTCTTCTCTAGCTCAGGTTGGGAAATTGAGGCCCAGAGGGGTTAAATTCGAGCAGAGGAAGACACGCCCATGAACCTGGAGCAGCCTGTGAATGCTGAGTAATCCTGAGGTCTCTGTAGGAATGTCACATTTTCAAAAGTGCTCAAGCCAGGGCCCTTGGGAAAGAGGTGCCATAGAAATGTGTGCTAACAAGCCTCTCTGGACTGCTGGGGATACAGGAGAGCAGAGAAAGAGTTTAGAACAGCAAAGCTGGCTAGGGAAGGCCTGGGCTGGGAGCAGATGAGGGGCCCCCTCCCAACAGTGATGCATAGAGAGCTGAGCCTGGGGAGCAGACCCAAGGAGCCTTGAAGAGGGCTGCGCCTTCATCTGCAGGTGAAAAGAATCTAACTGGTCCCCACTCCTGTCCCATTTCAGGAATCAGGAATTATCCTTAAACCCTGCACTTCCTTTCCCGGCCCCCTTCTCTACACCTCAACAAGAATGATCATTCCAAATCCACACCTGATACCGTCACCATTTTCTTTAACATCATCCTGGGTGACCTGGGTGGGCTCTTGTGCACTGACAGGCATCCTTACAAGAGGCTGAGAAGACAGGCACACAGGAGGGCTTGTAAAGATGGAAGCAGAGGTTGGAGGGATGTGGCCACAGGCCAAGGAAGCCCAGGAACACTCAGAGTCATCAAAGGCAAGAAAAGGCAAGAAGGATTCTCGCCTCAAGCCTCCAGAGGGAGCCAGACTCTGCCGCCCACCCTGAGTTCAGACCTCTAGCCCCCAACTGTGAGAGAATACATTTCTGTTGTTGGAAACCACCCGGGTTGTGTCAAACACTATTTCAGCCACAGGAAACTAAGACAGGAGCCAATGCACATTTCCCACACCTTCATTTTAGTGCTGGAGTTTACTGCATTTGTTCATGATGGTCACCCCACACCCAGTGGACTCTGAACCTAGGGGTAAGGTCTCTGTTCACCTCTGTGCCTGGGGTGACAGCCCCTGGTAGACTGTCAATAAAGGTTGGTTAAGATTTAAAAAAAAAAAAAATACCGTCAGATCCTCTGCTGCAACCAGGAAGCTTCTTCAATTAGAGAACATGTACCCCCAGGGCACCCTGAGGCAAGCCGGGAGGTAGGAAAAAACCACAGACTCTGAGAGGTAGTTACTCCCGGACATTCATTTTATTTGAAATAATTCTTTTTTCTTGGTGAGAAGTTGAGCAAATAATTTTAATTTTATTGTGAAACTATCAGGAATTTATTGTGTAATGGAATACACAAATTTGTGTTCATTTTCTTTTTCCTTTGGTACCAGAGATTGAACCCAAGGGCACTTTAACACGGAGCCACAACCACAGCCCTTTTTATTTTTTATTTAGAGACAGGGTCTCACTGAGTTGCTCAGGGCCTCGCTAAGTTGCTGAGGCTGGCTTTGAACTTGCAATTTTCCTGCCTCAGGCCTCCCAAGCGCTGGGATTACAGGAGTATGCCACAATGCCTGGCTTCATATTCATTTTTTTTTTTTGGAACCAGGGATTGAACTCAGGGGCACTCGGCCACTGAGCTACATCCCCAGCCCTATTTTGTATTTTATTTAGAGACAGGGTCTCACTGAATTACTTAGGGCCTCGCTAAATTGCTGAGGTTGGCTTCGAACTCATGATCCTCCTGCCTCAGCCTCCCAAGTGCTGGGATTACAGGCATGCGCCACCACACCCAACTTCCATGTTCATTTTTAAGGTACAAGATTGTAAGGAAGCAGAGCCACAGCAGGTTTCCCACTAATCATAACTCTGGATCTCTTGAAGGGCTCTTCTGAAGAAACCCTGAAGGTGACTGAGTTCTAAGTTATTACACGGGCATTCATGGAGTCTCCTGCTTCTCCCACCAGGCCACACCGAGCTCCTCATAATCCTCAGCATGCCACATTCCTCATATGCTGTGACTTTGCTCATGCTGTCCCCTCTACCCAAATGTCCCTCCCCATCCCACTTTACCCACCTAAAGTAGTGCTTCTCTTCCTCAATGACCCTTCCGTGTCACCTGCTCTATGAAGTCTTCTCTGGTCCCCAGGCAGGTTCCCCACATCAGTGTCCCCCTCCCCTGGGTGCACCTGCTGAGAGAGTACTCCTCTGCTTGGCTTGCTGGCCTCCACTCCGGATGAGCCCTCGAAGGTGGAAAATGCCGGCACCGCCCTGGTTTGTTGTGGATTTGACTGCAGATTCCCTGTGCATGGCAGCCTGGGAAGCAGGCCCAGGGTAAGCAGATTTGTTTCTACAGCTGCCATAATGAGTGGAGCAGACTTAGCATCCAAGCAGCACAAGTCTCCTATTTCACCATTCTGGAGGTCAGAAGTCCAAATGGTCTCCCTTGCTTGACAGCAAGGTGTTGCCCTGCGCTTCTTTCCTGCCTTCCATTTTCTTGCTCTTTGCATCTTCTGGAGGCCACCCATGTTCCTTGATTCATGGCTTCCCCTTTATCTTTGGAGCCAAGAATGCCCGTCTCTCTTGCCATTCCTCCATGGTCTAATCTCCCTCTGACAGGGGCTGGGAGGTCTCCAACTCCCAGGACAGGTGTGACTAGATTGGACCTCCCCACATACTCAGGATATCTCCCCATCACTAGGTCCTGAGTCTAATCACACTTGCCAAATATCTTTGCCATGTAAGGCAACATAGTACCGGTTTCTAGGATGACACTTTGGGGGATATTATTCTGCCTATTAGAGTAGCTACTGATAAGATATCTAGACAGTATTGATTAGAGCAAGGACTTGTCTTAATTCCTCCCATTAAAATCTTCCCCAAATGTCTCAAATCTCTATTCTCTAATACATGGACACCAGTATGTTAAACCCAGGAATATTAAAGCATCTTATGAAGGTACACTTTTTTGAAAAGAAAGATACCCTAGAGATCTTTGATGGAAGAGAAAGCTGTAGAAGGAAATCCCCTACCTGGGGCTCCCCCAATTCCCTTCCACCTTGGATTCACAGGACAGAGTCATTACTCCACAAAGGCTGGTTGGAAACAAGGGACTGCACAGAACCAGCAGCTAGATGGATGCTTGAGGTTCACAGGATTCTTCCCAGACTCTTCTCCAGTCCCCTTTTGGCCACTATTGTTGCAATGGTCTTCCGGAAGCATAGTTTAGACTGCTGCACGTCCTCAAAAATGTCCATGGTTTCCCCACTGCCTTTAAATCAGATTCTAAAGTCCTTAATGTGCAGGACAGTACTTGATTAGGTACCAACCTACTAGTCATCTTTTATAATCTTCATAATGGTCATATGAGTTAGGTACAATTGCCACGTCCATTTTATAGATGAAAAAAACTGAGACTAGCCTATTACTTGCTCAAGGTTCCACTGCCCAAGTTACCCCTGACTCCAGAGCCTGACTCTTAGGCCTGTGGCCTGCTTAGCATCATCGGTCATTGCTAGAGGAGCAAGGGACTTGATACTTTCCCCTCTGTTTGACAGATGGCTCTGATTGGGGGGATGGATCATGGGAAAGGCCAAGCAGGCAGAATTAACAGGAATTGAGGGGAGGCTGGACCTTTACCTCAATAGCCCTGTCTGCTCAAATCCAGAGTCATCCTTTTTACCCTGGGAGGTAGGAGAGCAGTCCAGGAAGAGGACTAGAGACCGGATAGCATATCCATAGCAAAGTAAAACCCAATCCTGGCCCAGGGGACCTTGTTACCTGGCCAGAGGTGCATTAGCTCAACCGATTTACAGATTGCTGACCCATTATTGTATCTTAAAATAAGAAACACTATGTAGAAATACCGGCGATTATATTTATCAAGTCAGAGCAGCGTGATGTCCAGGTCTGTGGAAGCTGAGGCTTCTCTGCCCACCTTGGGCTTTTGAGGTACCTTCCCTCTCTCCCAGAGTCCAGTTCTTCTCTTCCTTCTCTCTGTCTTCAAAAGATGGTGTCAGGGTCAGATCCCAGAGAGTGGCTGGGGATGAAAATGACCTGAATGTTACAGCTGAGGTCTTGCCACATGAATTCTATTTCAGCTGCTCCTGCTTTGAACCACTTAGGAAGTGGATTCAGGAACAGAGGGGCTGAAAAGGTGCAGAGGGGCTGGGGCTCAGGTGTGTGGCCACAGTCTGCAGTAATGATGCGCTCCAGACTTGAGCCCCTCTCCCAGCTATGGGCATATGGGGTTGCCAGCGCCCTCCCTGCAGGAACAGAATCTGACCTCCCACCTGGGGACAGTGCAGTGGAAGAAGGGACCAGGCCACGGAGACCTTGAATGCTGAGCTAGAACTTCTACATTGGAGCTGTGTGTTTCACCAGAGTAGTTGAATATTCTTTTGAGCAGATGGCACGTCCTGACCAGCTACATTCTTTCAGAGGATTAATTTTGGATAAAAGATGGTTTGGAAAGGGAAGAGACCGTCAAGATAAAACTGGGGAGAAGGCACAAAATAATGACTACCAGAAGACAATGGTCCAATTTTGGGGGGGGGGGGGGATTCTGGGGATTGAACAGTGACACTCCACCACTGAGTCACATCCCCAGCCCTATTTTGTATTTTATTTAGAGACAGGGTCTCACTGAGTTGCTTAGGGCCTCGCTAAGTTGCTGAGGCTGGCTTTGAACTCGCAATCCTCCTGCCTCAGCCTCCCAAGTGCTGGATTACAGGCGAGCACCACCATGCCAGGTGGTCCAAATTTAAGCAATGCTAAGATTCATTCCACAAAGCTCTCAAGCCTCTCCTACAAGATCTCTTGCTGACTTATACTCAGAGCGGACACATTCAAGTTTGGGGTGTTTTAGTGGAGAGTAGTTTTCATCACTATTAATTCATGCCCACGTTGCTTTCCCTCCCTGTTCTTGAAAAAGATGCTGTGCAGGCACGGGTGGTGGTGAAGTAAGCGAGCGCCTGCTTCCCCTCTTCCGATCTGGCTGTGGTACTCAGAGGCTGCCAGGCATGGCCAGGCGCATTTTGGAAAGTGTTATATTCTGCAGAATATGTCCTAAGCCTCAAAACCAGACCTTAAAAAAGAAAAATATTAAAAAATGAAAAAAAAAAGAAACTGTATCTTAATGTTCAAAAAAAGTCCCTTTTCACCCCATTAAAACTCATCTCAGTGGAGTGGATCCGGAGTGGGTTTGGTAATTCCGCCTCTCACCCATTCTCCTCTCCAGGATGCAGCCGCTGCCAGGCAGCCAACGCCGCCAGCCAGACGCAGAGCGAGTGCGGGCTCCCTGGTCAGCTGGGCTCCAGCTCGCTCATTCATTCCCAGCCCCCGCAGAGCCCAGCTACCTGCCAGTTTTAAATCCGTTTGGACAGGAAAACTTGCTATGCCGCTCTGCTAATTTTAGGAACTGCTAGCATTGAGTCAGTCGTCCTTCTGCGCTCCTGCTCACTCGTTCTCACGCGGACCCTCCTTTCAGCAGGAGATGGGCACCGCTCAGCCCATGGGTGAGCCCCCTCCCCTTCCCCTGGACTGCTCAGTTTTGCTCTGCATCCCCCTCTCTGTCACCCGCACAGGGCAGGTTTTCAGGGGTCCCTGTTTCCTTACTTTTCTTGATAGAAGCCTCCCCAGAAGTCTGCCCATGAACATGGATGGAGCTGGAGACTGCCTCTTGTTCACGGTTTTGCATGAATGTAGCGCTAAGTGGGAATTGTTTTTTCTCAAAAATCACATCCAAGTTCAAATATGCCTTAAAACTAAAAATAAATGCACTTAAATAACTTTAGAGAGAATGATATAAAGGAGGATTTAAATGTTAGCTATAAATTGACACTCACAGTTTTTCAATTTTTTTTTTTTAATCCCAGAGTGTAGCAGAAGTGACTGGCATAGAAAAGGCACTTAATAAATGCTTGATGGAAGAAGAAATTCGTGGATATTCTCTCTTTCTTTCTTTCTTTTTCTTTCTTTCTTTCTTTCTTTCTTTCTTTCACTGGGAATTGAACCTGGGGCACTTCCCAATGAGCTACATCCCCAGACCTTTTTCTTTTTTATTTTTGAAGCAGGGTCTTGCTAAGTTGCTTAGAGTCTCACTAAATGGCTAAGCCTGGCCTCAAACTTGTGATCCTCCAGCCTCAACCTCCTGAGTTGCCAGGAATAAATTAATAAATTATAAGGTGTTCAGATTTTGGTGATTTATCCCTCTTAAGGGTAAGACTTGTAATTTAACACACATAACTTTTCTGTAATAAATTACACAGAGTGGTATCTTCAGGCACCTGTCCTAGAGTTGAACCTGGGTTGCAATGCTTTTAAGTTGCCCCAATCTCAGGTTAATATGGCTTATGCAGGAGAGAAAATATATTAACTCTACAACAAGCTCTTTTAGATAGGACAGGTCTGAGGTTAGTTATTTAGTGGCTACTTTGCATTTTCTTCCGTTTTACCCTCAGTGGCTTTGCCACTTTTACCCACAGGCTCGTTCTCCTCATGGTTGCAAGCAGCCCACATCCTGGGCAGATGTGACCTCGTTAGCAGAAGAGAAACACTTTCTTTGCATGCCTCCCTTTCAGGAGTACAGAATCCTGGAAGATCCCTAGGAGAATGCCCATTGTACTTTTTTGGTTAGAGTTAAAGAGACTGCTGGTCCTGGGATCCCAACTGATTTCCTCAATTCCTGCTGTGTTTACAAATGATAGGTGTTCAGTAAGTCCTTGTTGCAATGAATCCAGTGCCACCTAAAACAAAGCCTATCTCTCTGGGTTGTAAACAGTACCAAAGACTTAGTATTGACTGATAATGTCACTTGAAGGCTGATAGTGAGCCACCACGTGGTCCTGTCTAGTACTTTACATTTTGATAAGATTAATTTGATTTCATTCGAATCCATTCCACTAAGTACATTTTGCAAAACCCCAAAACCTTGTATCAAACTTTTCCTGACAATATGGTGGGTATACTCTCAGGTATAGGGCTGAGGAGCTTTGGGCATGGGATCAATTTCATCTGCTTATAGGGACTTTTAAAAGTCCTTAGAGACAATATTTTTAAAGACTGATCAGTGAATATAATGGGTGCCTTCTATAAGGACACTGTGTGAAGCACTAGAAGAGAGTGACTTTGAAGCAATGCTGCTGCAAGAGCTAATAGGAGAAGAGATGAGACCAGAGGGAGTGGGGAGGAGGGAGTTGACAGCCTGCCCAGCCCCACGCTCACCTTGGAAACACAGAGCCATGCCGGAGTTCACCCTCACAGCTCCTGAGAACTCGCTGGCAGGCGTATGTCTTCCCAACTTGAAGTTGACTGTGGTGAGAGTATTTATACCATGAAATCCAATAAACTGGGGCTTCACTGCCCTTTCGTGGACACCCAGATCACCAGCACACCACTAACTGCTAGGCCCAAAAGGAAATGTTGAGATGGCTGGGCATGGTGGTGTATGCCTGTAACCCCAGCCTCCTAGGAGGCTGAGGCAGGAGGATCCAGTTTGAAGCCAACCTCTGCAACTTAACGAGGTCCTGTCTGTAAAAAGAAGGGGGACCTGGGCATATAACTCAGTGGTGGAGTGTCCCTAGGTTCAATCCCCATTTGTGGAAAAACGTATAATGAAAAGGAAACATCAAGATGCCTTTTCAGGTAGCACTTAGAGGGGAGCATTTCCAAGGGAAGCCTGGAAATGGGTTGGGTCTGGAGTCACACTTGAGCTTCAGAGAGGCCATGGCTGAAAGAGGGGCCTGAGGGCACGGGCCCCTGGGCCAACTGGGAGAAAGTGGCTTCAACCCTCCAGGTTGGAGGACAAGGGAGCAAAGCAGGAGAGGCCTCTGGCCAGTATGGGCAACCAGAGGATAGATGCTTGGACCTCGTGCCTGGAGAACAAGGAGGGACCAATAGCAATAGCAGTAGATTGCACAGCAGGTGGGACCAGCCTAAGGCAGCCAGGACACTAGGGTAGGATAGCAGTGGACAGCACCCCGAAGCCCAGCCTGGTGTTCTGTGCTGTAAATGCTGGCACTACATAAGGGGTGGCCTGTACTCACCAAACAATTAGGAGTTTGAGCCCTGACATTACAATAATGATTATTATTTCTCTTTGTTCTTGTCTCTTTTTAAATCTTTTCTTTCTTTTTTCTTTTTTTTTCTT
Source organism: Glaucomys volans (assembly GCA_020662805.1). Lineage (NCBI taxonomy): Eukaryota > Metazoa > Chordata > Mammalia > Rodentia > Sciuridae > Glaucomys > Glaucomys volans. The sequence continues at coordinate 197,093 of JAJEJO010000711.1, read as the reverse complement.
TTCTTTTCTTTTTTTTTTTTTTGTGGTGCTGGGGATTGAACCCAGGGCCTTATGCTTGCAAGGCAAGCACTCTACCAACTGAGCTATAGCCACAGCCCTTCTTTCTTTCTTTCATGAAGTGTATTTTTTATTTGTTCTAATTAGTTATACACAACAGTAGAATGCACTTTGACATATCATACATAAATGAAGTATAAGTTCTCATTCTTCTGGTTGTACATGATGTAGGATCACAAGGGTCATGTAGTCATGTATGCACATAGAGTAATTATGCCTGGTTCACTCTACTATCCTTCCTACCCCCATAGCTCCTCCCCTCCCTTCACTCCCCTCTGCCTAATCCAAAGTACCTCTATTCTTCTCTAGCCTCTGGTCCCCTTAATTGTGAATTAGCATCTGTATATCAGAGAAAACATTTGGCCTTTGTTTTTTGGTGATTGGCTTATTTCACTTAGCATGGTAGTCTCCAACTTCACCCATTTACTGGCAAATGCCATAATTTCATTCTTCTTTAAGGCTAATATTCCATTGTGTATATATACTACATTTTCTTTATCCATTCATTTGTTGAAGGGCACCTAGTTTGGTTCTATAGGTTAGCTATTGTGAATTGAGCTCCTATGAACATTGATGTGGCTGCTGTAATATGCTGATTTTAAGTCCTTTGGGTATAAACCAAGGAGTGGGATAGCTGGGTCAAATGGTGGTTCCATTCCAAGTTTTCTAAGGAATCTCCATATTGATTTCCATAGTGTTTGCACCAATTTGCAGTCCCACCAGCAATGTATGAGTGTACCTTTTCCCCCACATCCTCGCTAATGTTTATTGTTGTTTTATTCTTTTTTTTTTTTTTTTTTTTTTTTTT